>CM031578.1:21829388-21856019 GCA_018467065.1 Ephestia elutella
CGGTACAAACATACATACATACATACATACATACATACATACATACATACATACATACATACAAACAATGTGTTTCGCCCCCAACTCGATTTAGAGACCTTCGCTCGCTTCGCTCGCTCGGTCAATAAATCATTATTAATTTAACAAAACTTCTACTGTAATAATTCTATTATATTATGAGGATTTTTATTAACTACATTTTAATTTTTTTTCTGATAGCAGGCCGGTCCCCTATTGTGTATGATGCTTTTTTTTTACTATAATTCTGTAGGAAATTATATAAAAGGTACTAACAAGCTTTGCAAAGTCAACTATCCATGTACGTCTGTAATGCGTCAGCAACACTCGATAAACACTGCAAAGTGACATCTCATTTGGCATTTCTGAAACGTTAAAATTTAGCGCGATACCGTTTCAGTGCGTATTCGTGCGATACAAGAAACGCGTAGGTCACGATACGGCGGTGCGCTGCGTTTAGGTGAGCCTGACGCGAGCGTGACGTGTATGTCATTATTTGATTACGGCAATACGAAATCGATCGTTAAGACGCAAACGCAGTCAAGACGCGCTGCATAAAATTACGGCAATCGGCCCGCTGGTCCTAAAGCTCTGAAAGCCCTTCAAAGAGCCGACTGGCAGGAAGTAGCGCAGAACAGGGGGTCTAAAACGGCCATTTTGATGAATCGGAATATGATTCATTTCTCAGTTCCTAAATATTTAAAAATGAAACTTATGTAACCACTTCTAAGGTTCATTTTTAAATATTTAGGAAATGAGAAATGAATCATATTCCGATTCGTCAAAGTGGCCTTTTTAAACCCCAGGAAGCTTTTAGTATCAAGATCCTCTTTGGGTCGTCGAGCCATCGACGTAAGTAAGTAAGGCTTAAAAATAGCACTTTTAAAACGTCATATATGTGAATTTGACTCGAAAAGATAAGTAACTCACCTGACCACCGAACCTTGGCGGTCGCCAGGCCGAAATCTCCAATCTTCACCGACCAGTCGTCCCGTAGGAATATGTTGTTCGACTTCAGGTCCCTGTGAATATATTTTTTATTTTATTTAAAAAATAATATAAGCTTGCATTTTTTATTTGAGTTGACTGACTGAAAACTTGTTTTAGCACGGTGGAACGTCGAGTAGATCTAACTGGCTGTGATGTACACTTCCGTGCGAAGCGGGACACGGAATTTTTAAATTGTAACCTTTTTATTTAGAGGAGCACGATCTGGTATACAGCTACAATAAAACTGGAATAGTCCATATAGCTAATACAATTTTTCGTGCAATCGCAACTGCAAAAGTAAAATTGCCCTGCACATTTATTTTATTTTTGTAGGAAGACCAACAACAGCTACATTTTTAGTGTTAAATGTATAAATAGAATAGCTAGCAAAGGAGCCACTTAAAGGTCCTCACAGATAAAAAACAGAATATAAAACGAAAGTTGAACACTACGAATAACACGCTATTAAGAGTTACAATAATTACCTAACAAGAATTACAACATATATTGTTAGAGTCATGATCAAAAAGGAATTCAAGGAATTTAGAAATATAGCGGTGCGGTGGTGGCCGAGTGGTAGGGCGCCCGCCTGTGAATGCAAAATCCCAGGTTCGAATCCTGCCCGGGCTACATGAGTTTGTATACCAATCTGACTCATGTTAGTTTTCATCGACCACCACTTGCTTCCGGTGAAGGAAAACATCGTGAGGAAACCTGCACTCTGGTTGATGATTATCAGCTAGTGTGTGAAATGGAGAAGGCAATGGCAAACCACTCCATTAAAAATTGCCATGAGAGTCGTTGTGTGTGTTTCATTCCATATAATGACCACGACCCTCAGTCATGAGGAAATACGGCTAAAGAGAAGAGAAATATAGAAATCTAGTTACAATATATTGTTACGAAAACGCACCGGCGAAGTCTAGAAAAGTACGCAAGTACTGGAATGTTCTAGACTTACACTTCGTGAACACTCTTGTTTCTAGAAATGATCGGCGGTGCAAGCAAAAATGAGCCTTACGTCCCGTACGGATAAGGTTCATAGTCGCTTGCAACCTAAAGGAAAAGGACAGCCATGTGTGAGAGCGGGATAGCGATATACTCGATCGTTCGACAGAGTTAGGCCGGGAACATTCGAGAAGTAGCTCGAGGGGTTTGGCTGGCCTATATAAGCGTGGTTGTTCTGCGCCGAGTACAGTTCATCTTTAGACGAGCTAAGAGAAAGATCGAAGGGATACAAGTGCGAAATACTAAGTGACGACTTGGCGATAAATACTGGACTCTGATCATTGTGTTTGGACAATTTGGACATCGTCGTGAGGAAACCCTTGTAACTTTAGTGTGGTGTCTTGAATAAAGTCTCATCAGTGTCATCAGGTGTTTGTATCCAAATCTACGGACCAGTAGCCCGTAACAATATATTACCTGTGTATAATATTCTTGGCATGCAAATAGTCCATGCCTTGAGCCGTTTGCCTGGCCACATCTATGAGGTACAGCATCGGGAACGGAGTCTCCAACACGTGCAGATGCTGGTACAGGGAGGAGCCCTCGCACCACTGCGTGACGATGGCCAGCGAAGGCTTGGACACGCAGCCCATGAATAGCAGGATGTTGCAATGCCGCGTTTTGCGGAGAACTGCCACCTGGATTCGTAATTACAATGATTTATTGCTTATTTTGTTAATAATCTTTACTAACAACTAGTTTTTAAAATGTATTTTACTAACATGTTGTCACAATAAAGAAATTAATTATATTGCACAACGAGCGCCAAGCTCGGAAGTGCATTAATCTCGACTCGTCAAAATCTCGCCAGTTTCGGAACATAAATTGTCTCTTTTTAGGTATTTATTTATTCACAACTTACAACTATCATGACAGGTGAACCTAATGCGATAGTGCAGCTACATTAGGTTACACATATACACACACACATATTTAATATTTATATTAAGCTTAATATAAATATGTGTATATGACTTAAATTTGTAATTTAAATAGTGTTAGTGTGGTGGGCTGGAGAGTAGAATCTTAGTTGAGACTTACAGTCAATATTTCAGACTATGTTAATTATATCTATTAAAATTTTACCAACAAATTATATTTAATATTTATTTTGGATTTTTATGCATCTCAGATGCAGTATCTTGTATAAAGACCTGGTTGCAGGTTCAAGTCCTGCTCGCATGGAATTTTTTCACCATATCTAATTTCTATATGAAAGTACTTTAGATTATGTTTGAGAGTAAAATATATATTTATGAATTTATAAATATATTGATTGATTGAATTGGTATAATATTGTTACTGTGGTGAGCAGAAGAGTAAAATTTTGGTTGAAACTTACAGTCAATATTTAGATTAAGTTTAGAACTTAAACATATATTGATTGATTGGATTGGTTATAAAGTGATAGTTTGGTGACCAGAAGTATAGAATTTTGGTTCCATGTTGATTATGACATCATGTAAAAAGCTTAGTCTATTCAGAATCACAAAAATCTCACGAGAGCACAATAGGGGACCGGACAACTTTTTTTTTTGACGCTTCTTTGAAATACCTCACATTAATAGAATCATCCGTAAAAGAATCACATCCATAACCAAAGTATTTTCCAAGACATAGCCAAAAACAATTCACATTTTCAAGCGATTTTTGGACGATACCAAAACGCACCTAACTAAACGTACATTCATGTGACGTCACGCGTAGAAAATGGACTTTCCCTAATAGTTTGAACTCGAATAAATTAGCTCTGGAGAATAAACTCGTGCTGAAAAGTCGCAAAATGGGTTTAATTATGTGTATTCTATCATAAAATTACATATTTTTAACAATTATCATACCTACATTTTTTGTCATGTATATTTCCTTCCACCCAAAGGTTGGCTGGAAGAAATTGCATTTGCGATAAGCCCGCCTTTGCGCTCATTTTTTGTATTTTGTTTTGTCTCTTTTTGTATGTTCTTTTTGTAAATGGTGCAATAAAGTGTTGATCTATCTATCTATCTATCTAGGCCGGTCCCCTATTGTTCCCACATTTACCTCATTCTTGAAGGCCTGCAGCTGCGCAGGAGTCGGCGTCTTGACATTGAGCGTCTTGACCGCGACGGGGCCGTGCCAGTGCGCCTTGTACACCGTCCCGAAACTGCCGGAACCTACCACCAAATAAACATAGTAATTACATAACAATTATTATATTTCATATTTATTTATTTTTTGGATTTTTTGAGCATCTCAGATGCAATATTAGTACTAAGGTACTCTCATATAGAAATAAGATATGGTGAAAAAATTCCATGCGAGCAGGACTTGAACCCGCGACCAGGTCTTTATACGACCTTGCTCTTCCAACTGAGCTATCGCATTTCAATCAATTTCATCGAAAATCTTCACCATATCCAATTTCTATTGAAACGCATTTAGGCATGCGTCACCTAACACCAATACCCACTATACGAGTAAGGTATTTGATTTAACCCATATTCGATGAACCATATCTTATTTCTATATGAGAGTACCTTAGTATTATATTTCATACTAGCCGCGTCCCGGGCGGGGCTTCGATCCCGAAGGAATTTTGGGATAAAAAGTACCCTATGTGCTATTCCCAGTATTTTTCTACCAGTACGCCAAATTTCATCGAAATCCGTCTAGTAGATTTTGCGTGATTGAGTAACAAACATCCTCACAGACTCACATCCAAACTTTCACATTTATAATATTACTAGCTTTTGCCCGCGGCTTCGCCCGCGTGAATTTCCCACGGGAACAGTGCTTTTTCCCGGGATAAAAAGTAGCCTATGTGCTATTCCAGGTCATTATCTACCTCTGTACCAAATTTCATCGAAATCCGTCCAGTAGATTTTGCGTGATTGAGTAACAAATATCCTCACAAACTCACAAACTCACAAATTCACAAACTCACATCCAAACTTTCGCATTTATAATATTAGTATGGATATAGTAGGAAGGATAAACCTATGTTATAGGAAGCTATGTTGTAGGTATGTTTATGTAAATAATTAATTATACACGAGCTTTTGCCAGTGGCTTGCAGATGGCGGCACGATCGCATGCAGTAAACAAACCACCTGTTGATGCACAAGTCTGGCCGCGAGGCAGATCTAGTCTTCGAATAAAAATAACGTGGCTTATTAATTATTAATTACTAGCTTTTGCCCGTGGCTTCGCCCGCGTAAATTTCCCACAGGAAGAGTGCTTTTTCCTGGGATGAAAGGTACCCTATGTCCTTCTCAGTACTTCTAACTATGTGTATGAAAAATTTCAAGAAGATTGCGGTTCAGTAGATAAAGCGTGAAGATGTAACAAACAAATAAAAAAACAAATTCACTTACGCATTTATAATATTAGTTAGGATTAGGATTATAACAACGATTTTAGTAACAAGAAAAAAAACTCTAGGGAAAATTTTGGTAAAAGGCCCATTTCTGACTTGTCGGTGCGGTAGCGGGGCGGTATCTGTAAGCTCGGTACACGCGGTACCGATAGCTTACCAAACGCCTATAATCCCATTAGCGCTTTCTGATTAGTGCAGTATGTGTACTCATACTTGAAGTCATCACTTATTCGTGCAATGCAAAACTCTATCATTGGTCAAAGATTTGACACTTTCAGTTGTCACCCAGTCGTCGTAACTTTCTCTAGGTGATAATGCATTCTTCCAGGACTCGTCCGCCGAGCGAGCCCTGGGCCTCCGCGGTCTGAGAGTGCCGGTAGGTGAGGCCTGGGTGCCCTGGCTATGCTGTTCCTTGTTCTCCAAAACTACACTAGATGTCACCACTATTCATGCAATATAAAACTATCATTGGTCAGAAATTTGACACTTCCGGTTGTCAAATTCAAATGACAGATTTGGACCAACTGACTTTGACGTTTATATTTTTTCTCAACTCACCTATCCTGGCCCCGATGAGTATTTCGTCCGCATGTATCACCCAGTCGTCGTAACTTTCTCTAGGAGATAATGCATTTTTCCAGGACTCGTCCGCCGAGCGAGCCCTAGGCCTCCGCGGTCTGAGAGTGCCGGTAGGTGAGGCCTGGGTGCTTTGGCTGTGTTGTTCCTTGTTCTCCGGGGACGCGGTAGTTCGGCTGCAGGTTAGGTAGTTTGACGATTGGGGGGAGTTGGTGTTCTGTGGGAAAAAGTATGGATATATTAGATATACTGCAGTGCATCGGCAATCTTTTCTTTTCGAGTGTGTTATTACTAACACTGGTGTCAGATTTTATTCAAGTCGCCTAAAGGCATCTGACATGACTTTTTTTTTACGACTACCATCTAGTGGCAGTAGCTGTATACACACTAGTAAACTAAACAGTCAGCCAATGTGCAGGTTTCCTCACGATGTTTTCCTTCACCGGAAGCAGGTGGTGGTCTATGAGAAAACTACCATACATGAGTCAGATTGTCTACAAACTCATGTGACACAAGTAGGATTCGAACCCGGGTCCTATCCGACCTCAGGCGGGTGTCATTACCACTTGGCCACCACCGCTTCAAATGAGGCCCACACAGATGGTTTCGACGGACTCTGACGTAAAATGTCTGCATCTCTGCTTCACAGAGTGCGTGGAAGCAGCAACAGCATCCTGATGGCTGTGGCAAGTGACCCTCAGTGTCCGTAATGTGGGCACTGATGGAGAGGACCAAGTACTCATAGTTTTAAGTGTTTACTAATACTATTTACACACTCACATGACCCACATGTGTGTGGGTAAATAGTGGCCTGAAAATATGCATTTTATTTTTATTTTTTTATTATAATCTTTGAATTTATTGTAAAGATTGTAACAGTAATTAGAATTACATACTAGCGCAACCAAAAGTTTATATTAGGAGGATTATAAATCTCATTTCGGAACCACTGCTGGGAAGAAACTCCGAAAGAAACTGGCTGCGCCTCGAGGGTTCCACTCCCATATTCGGGATAAAATTACCAACATTCATCGAAAAAACAACATTATGTGTCTTCGTCTTCTTGAAAGGTCGGTCCACTCTTGTAACCTGGTGTTGCAGTTGTCCATGGGCAGCGGTGATCACTTACCATCAGGTGACCCGCTTGCTCGTTTCCTTCCTACGTTATATAAAAAATCAACTGACATCAAAACTTTCACATTTATGAGTAGAATAATTTACCTGATTGTTATACTTCCTCTGGTGTTCGGCCAGCGTCATAGGCCGCTGGACCATGTTGATGCAAACATTAGGAGCAGAGTTCGACCTGTCTTGCTGGTTCAGAGACCTTGGATGCTGTTGCCTGGAGGACGATAAAATGCAAGTTTGTTTATCAAACTTTGTTGTAACAATTAAACAAGTTAATTAATAAAAATAAAAAAACACGACTGACAACTCACATAGCCCATGTCTTAGAGGAATGCAAGGAATCTAAAAATACCTCTCACATCAAAATCTGTTAAGCCATTCAAGACTTATAATGGAATAAAGAAACTTGCATACATACATACATGAACCCTGAAAACATAACACTCCTTTTTTGGTCAGTCGTGTGAAAATACTAACAATTCTCGAACTTATGATATAATTACTTTAGCCCTTGGCTTCACCCGCGTGAATTTCGTTTCACTGCGTAGGGGTGGAATTGCCAAAATTTATATCTTAGTGCTCATTAACACTGTACCTATCTGCAAAATTTCAAGTTTCGACGTTCAGCGGTTTCGTCTCTACGTTGATATACCAACAACAGCCAGTAAGCGTCCAATTTTATATATTTCGATTTAGCGTTTTTATTGTAAAATCTGGTATATATACAGTGAATTATTAGTAAAAGATTATCTTTTCGTAATTTTTTTTATTAATTTATTGAACGCTTTTAAGCTACGCCTTCAGCAGACATCACAAATGTTAATATAACACAGAAACACAAGCATTATGTATGTATAGCACAGTGAACACAAGTGCGTTGTGTATAAGAAAATATTCACCAGGCGACGTCAAAATCCTTCATCTTCTTCGCTGGGGAGGTGACCCTGCAGGCATGACTCAGTGTTAGCCATGTCTGTTTTTATACAAATAAAGTTTCAACTCTCCCCGAAATAAACTAAAAAGAGGTTATCTCCATAACACAATGCCACTCAAAAATGAATAAAAAAAAATTTCGTCAATTCAAAGGAACATTTACGTCCAAAGAACTTCATTTAAAATGTAGATTTTAGCCTGAAAAAATTAAGACTTCAAATATACTTAAAACATGTATTCTGATTTTGATGAAATTTGAAACATGGGTAGAAAATTACCGGGAATAGCACATAGGGTACTTTTTATCCCGAAATTTCCACAGGAGCGAAACCCCGGGGCGCAGCTAGTTGGTAAATAAACAGAATGTTGGTGGCACTCACTTATCCTGGTTGCCCCGGTTGATCATGTGGTGGTATCCGAAGTGCGGGGGGAAGTGCAGGATGCCCGCCTGCGTCTCCGGGTTCTGCGCGAGCAGCGCCGCGTAGTACGTGTCCGTCATACGCACCTGCTCATGGATAGGTGATGGTGATGATAGTTTTAAAACAATTTAATTATTTTATTTTATTATTGACCGCATAAATGGATTATACAGTTGCCACAAACGTTTGTGACATATATCACATGAAGGTTCCACTGAAAACCAGCGTCGCGAGCCCGCAATTTGTGGGCTCGACGGCAAATGCTTGCGCGGAGTATTTATGTAGGCATGTTTCAAACTCAAACTCAAACTCAAAATCTTTATTGCGTGATAAGGTACATAATACATAGTTGTTACAAATAAAAAATCAAGTCCTTCTTATCAACCCTTTCGGGTACAGCAAATATTGGAACATTTTGTAGGTACCAAAAGTTATATCCATACTAATATTATAAATGCAAAAGTTTGGATGTGAGTTTGTGAGTTTGTGAATTTGTTTTATTTTATTTTTATTTTTATTTACATGGAAGACCAACAACTTTCTTATAGGTTCTATAGATAACAACTTAAAAAACATATAGTCATTTACAGGTCCTCACATCTAGAAAACGGACTAAAATAACATTCAATTGTGATCTCAGAAAACAGAATAAGGACAATAAAGAATATTAATTCTGAAAAATAAATAAAAAATACGTTCTCTCTCTCTCACTTTATCTCACAACATTATATAAATAGTTATTGTGAGTTTGTGAGGATGTTTGTTACTCAATCACGCAAAATTTACTGGACGGATTTCGATGAAATTTGGTACAGAGGTAGATAATGACCTGGAATAGCACATAGGCTACTTTTTATCCCGGGAAAAAGCACTGTTCCCGTGGGAAATTCACGCGGGCGAAGCCGCGGGCAAAAGCTAGTATGTATATATATATACCTACATTGACCTACATCTTAAGAATTATAAACTACATTTTTACACACAATAGGTACTTAAGTACTATCTAGTTCCAAATACTCATTTACAGAGTAATAAGTATTTGATAGTAAAAATTTCTTTAATTTCTTTTGAAATAATATTTTTTTATTCTCGTTCTTAATGTTAAGAGGTAATTTATTGTAAATTTTTACTGCCATATGATATGGACTTTTATGTAACATTTCTATTCGTGAAGTTGGTATGCAAAATCTTTCTTTATTTCTTGTATTATAATTATGTGTATCTTTTATCTGTGTAAATAAATGTTTATTATTATGAACAAATATGCAAATATCCTGTATATATATATAGAAGGAAGTGTTAACAATTCAAACTTTTTGTAAAATGGTCTACAGCTTTCAGTATTACTTATTTGAGCTAGTATTCTTACACATTTTTTCTGTAATATGAAGAGATCATGTGCGCTGCTACTATTACCCCATAACATCACGCCATACCTCAACCATGAGTATGCATATGCATAGTAGGCAGACAATGCGGTTTCATTATTAGTAGCGTGTTTAATTTGGTAGAGAGCATACGTAAATTTACTGAGTTTGGCTTTTAAATGATCAATATGACATTTCCAATTTACATGTGAATCTATCCATATTCCTAATAAATTAAAGGAAGTTACTGTTTCTAATTGTGTATTTTGAAATTGGGTGTTTGTATCTAGTGGTATTTTGTGGTGGGATGAAAACTGCATTATTTTAGTCTTATTATAGTTAATTTCGAGATTATGTTTATTCAGCCAAGATTTTGTTGTTTGTAGTTTATTTTTTATAATGGTTTTTATATCAGAGTTATTTGTGTTTTCATGTCTTATTAATATTGATAAATTATCAGCGAAAAGAACAGATAAAGTGTTTTCTTCATCTAGATTTTTAGGCAAATCGTTTATGTACAAAATGAACAGAATACAACCTAGTACACTGCCCTGGGGAATCGAGCAAGATAATGTTTCTTCTTCGGAATTAATTGATTCTAAGGTGTTATTGGTGTTATTAAGATGAGTTATTTGGACTATTTGTTTTCTGTTGTGTAAGTATGACTTAAACCAATTGTATGCTGGGCCACGAACACCAGATCCATATAATTTGGTTAATAATATGTTGTGTGATACAGTGTCATATGCTTTAGTCATATCTATTAGTAGGCCAATTGCATGATGTTTGCTATCGATATGTTGCAGAGCTGTTTGTATATAGTTATATACTGCTTGGGTGGTAGATTTGGATTTTCTAAAAGCATTTTGAATTCTATTTTGTATTTTTTTTTTGTTGTATTGTGCTTTTTATCTAAGAAATAAACATATTCTATGATGAAACAGTGGCCTAATCTTATTGAAAGTCACAGCGACCAGTAGTATGTGAGCGGTGCGGCAGTATATCCTAAGCCTAACTTATATTATAAATGCGAAAGTGAGTTTGTTTATTTCTTTATTTATTTGTATGTTTGTTACCTCTTCACGCTTTATCTACTGAACCAATCTTCCTGAAATTTCGCATACATATAGTTAGAAGTACTGAGAAGGACATAGGGTACTTTTCATCCCGGGAAAAGCACTGTTCCCGTGGGAAATTCACGCGAGCGAGCAAAGCTAGTAATGCCATACTTTTGACTATAGTCGCACCGCTCACATACCGCAAGTCGCCACGACATCGCAGCGACTTTCAGGTAAACCTAATGCGATAATGTAGAAATTTGTGGTTACCATGCACTTAATTCTAATAACTTATAAAAAAGCTACTTTTGTTAATTCACTCAAAGGACATGAAAAAATGTCTACTTGGAAATGACGAAAGGTTTTCTTTGGGAATCTAAAATGGCCACCCCTAGAGAGCAATCAAAGACGGTGGTGCAATCAAAAAAGGGAATTTTGCAGCCCTGCTAATGGTGGCAGATGGATTCTTTTTATCAGATGTGAAAAATACTTATACACAAGTCAGATTGGTATGCAAATACATGTGGCCTAAGTAGGATTTGAACTTGGTACCTTTTGATTTATAAGAAAAACTATCTATAAATTGTTAGAATGTGCTACTTGAACAACCCTAAAGTCAATAGGCGGAGTCTTGTCATTAGTATAGCTATAGTGTAATAGTACTTTTATAATGTTTTACACCCTTTTCAGGGGATTTTGAATATCTTCACGGGCTTTTGGCCAAGCAAAGATATATGAATTTTTGATTTTTTTTATTCTAGAGAGAGGAATTTTCTGAAAATCCTACAGATATTGATCGCAGCTTTCTGGAAAAGGTTAGTAAGAGGGTGTATATTCAGAGTTTTATTGTGTAGGGTTTTAGGAACAACTCCAGAATATGAAATCACTATAGGGATGGTTTTGACGGTTTCTATTATGTTATTTAGCTGTAAGATCCCCGAAAAACAAACAAATAAACACTGGACTGATTATTTTTTTGGATTTTTGAGCATCTCAGATGCAATATTAGTACTAATATTATTACTAAAATAAAAAAAAATAAAAAAAAAAATATTAGTACTAATATTATTTCTATATGAGAGTACTTTAGTATTTGGGCTCTTTACTTCAGAACGATGGAGAAGTAGACAAGGAGGTCAAGCGTCGAATCAACTCAGGATGGCAAAAATGGAAGGAAATAACTAGCACAATATGTGACCCTAAACTGCAGATGAAACTGAAGGGGAAGATTTATAAGGCGGTCGTGAGGCCGGTGATATTGTATGGTTCGGAGTGTTGGGCGACTAAAGTTAAAGAGGAGAAGAGGCTTCATTCTGCGGAAATGAGAATGTTGTGTTGGATGAGCGGGGTAACACGGATGGATAGGATAAGAAATGTATATGTTAGAGGAAGTTTGAAGGTTGCTCCTATCAATGAAAAGGTAAGAAGTAACAGATTGACATGGTTTGGTCATGTTATGAGGAGAGAAGACGAACATCTAGTTAAGAAGACATTAAATAAGAAGGTAGAGGGCTACAGGGGAAGAGGGAGACCAAAGAAGAGATGGTTGGACTGTGTGAGGGACGATATGAAGGGGTTGGGAGTGGATGTTGGTATGACGGGAAACAGAGACGTGTGGAAGGATAAGACATATTGCGCCGACCCCAGATGACGGGATAAGGTGAGGAATATGATGATGATGATGATGAGAGTACTTTAGTACTGGACTGATTAGTTGCCCTTGATACACTCACCTGATGACAAATGCTAGGTACTTTGTCAGCACACCGCTGGTGGAACTTGAAGTTGCACTGCGAGCAGTAGAACCCGTTGAACAGCAGTCTACGGCAGCACTCGCAGAATGCGAGAGTGAAGAATGTCTTGCGAGTGAACTGGTGCGATATGTGTGACATGATTGGCAGCTTATCCAATGTTCTTACTGTCACCTATAGAATAATTGAATAGGGTAAATCCTGCATAAAAATAGTACTATTAAAGTGAAATACTAATCCTAACAAATACTATAAATGCAAAAGTGAGTTTGATACCTCTTTATGCTTTATCTATTGAACCAATCTTCCTGAAATTTCCCATACACATAGTTAGAAGTACTGAGAAGGACATAGTGTACCTTTCATCTCGAGAAAAAGCACTGTTCCCGTGGAAAAGGGCAATACCGGAAATTGGCGTCATTTTAAAAATGAGCGTCTACTTACCAAACCTTGTTTTTATGGAATAAATTGATGTGCTGAATAAAACAAAGTATGTCAACTATACCTCTACACGCAGTACAAACTGAGATATAAGGGTCTGAAAAGTCTGAATTCTAGTACTGTGAACTGTGACTGAGCGTGAGGGGGCTATGTTTCTGTCTTTTCTTTCTTATTATTTTTCCTTACAAAAGGGACCTGGAGGCCCCAAGAGATCTCAAAAGACCCAAGGGACCCCGGAGGACTTGAATTTTCAGGACCTTTTGACCAGGGACCCTAGGAATAGGAATGGTAATGTAGGTCCCATGTCCCATCATTGTTATTAGTTTGATATCTGAGGGTCGATTGGTCCTCTGAGATGTTGGTTACGGAAAATAATATAAAAGAAAAGACGGAAATAAAGCCCCCTCATGCTAGTCACCAGTTCATAGTACTAGAATTCTGACTTTTCAGACCCTTATATCTCAGTTTGTACTGCGTGTAGAGGTATAGTTGCCATACTTTGTTTTGTTCAGCACATGAATATCTTCCATAAAAACAAGGTTTGGTAAGTGGACGCCTAAAAATAGAAATGACGCCACTCGCCCATACTAAATCGGCATTGCCCTTTACGCGGCGGAATACCACGGGCAAAAGCTACTATGAAAAGGAAGAAATTTTTTTTTTAAATCATGCACACACATATCTCATCAGCAAAGAGGAAATATAGAAATATTTTCCATCCATTGTGTGGTTACAGACTGGAACAAACTGAGAATGTTGTCACAGCACCTTCTGCCAACAGCTTAAAGAACAGATTAGACAAAATCTTCAAACATCAAGATACACACACACACACATCAGCCTAAAAGTGTGTTAAAAAGTTAAATAAATCACTTACATTAATTGTTACAACAACTGGTAGAGTACAACTGGAGGTAATAGCAACTCAGATTGATTCAGCAATGGAAAAACTTTTAGTCCATCACTTACAGGGTTTTTCAATAACATTAACAAAAGACACAATAGGCAAGGTATGAGAATTGTTAAAAATATGTTATTTTATGATAGAATACATATATTTAAACATATTTTGCGACTTTTCAGCACGAGTTTATTCTCCTGAGCTAATTTATTAGAGTTCAAACTTTTTGGGAAAGTCCATTTTCTATGCGTGACGTCATATGAATGCACGTTTAGTGGGCGATACCAAAATTCCCCTAGTTTTGGTATCGCCCAAACATTGCTTAAAAATGTGAATTGTTTTTTGCTATATCTTGGGAAATACTTTGGTCATTGATGTAATTCTTTTAAGGATGATTCTATTATTGTAAGATATTTCAAAGGAGCATCAAAAAAAAAAATTGTCCGGTCCCCTATTGGGCGTCGTTGTTGAATTTGCATTAGTTAGCCCAAAAGTAAATTTCCTAACCAGTTTAATTGCACACCATTGATGTTGATGAAAATGAGGAAAAGGCAGAGCTTCTATTAATTAAAAATAATGCCTTTATGAGGAACTAACTGTTGCCCTGTGTTTTTCATACAAACTTTGACCCCCCCATTCAGCCCTTAGGTTCCGCAGGGTACTTAGGGGTAGCTAACATCAACAGTCCATAATGGAAATTTTAGCCGAGTATTATAGTTCAAACATTACACAGTATGTAGGCAAGGCAGAGCCTTCAGATGAAAGAAATAGAGCCACTTCTACTTACACAACAAAACTTACATGTAACAGGTTGCTAGCATGTAATACTGAATGAAAGCCCACTGACCTCTATGGCGTCGATCAATGTAATATCCACGTCCCACGGAATCACTTGATTATACCCTGTCCGCACCACTTCACACATTTCACAAGTCAAGTTCCTCAATTTGAGCGCCTTCGATAGCGCGTCACGTAACGTCACCCCTTCTTTAACCTGCACGCTTGTGCGCTGCTGGTTAGGAAGGTGCGCCCGCAAAAACACCCTCGGCTGCCGCGTAAGAGTATCATACTTCTTCGAATCATCTACCAAGGAACACTCTTCACTTCTGTCCGGCGACTCCTCTTGCAATAATTCGCGCAGAGTCCGCTCCCTAAGCTCTAAATTATGCAATTTTGATGTTAACTCCTGATATTCTGATAAATATAACGAAGGAGGGTGCTGGAAACCAGCGAATTTAGCATTCAGAGCGTCAATGTTTTCACGAGTCACGTTTATAATACTTTGAATGTTCCTAATTTCGTATGTTGGGTCCGCTACATCGTCGCTATCGGTGGATGTCGACATGTTATCACTATTGAGGGATAAAGCAGGTATATTTCCATTAATTTTTCTTGAACAATTTTCTTTCTCTCTAGTAACTGCCATTTCTTTTCCTAATTATTTTTTTATTTTTCTTTGACCACCTCATTCAAGGCCGCTAATATTGCCATGATAAATTTTCCAGTTTCTACTATTGTCAAGTTCATTTTCTTGTCATTGAAAAATACCTATTTCTACCACAAACTAAATAGAGAACTAGGTTATTTCTATTTCCATGTTTTGATCAAATTGATAGAGAATACCATCCTGTGTTGAATGAATGAATAATATATATCAATGTCATTGTCAGCTATCCATACCTATCAATGATCAATCAACCCAACCAACAGACCAACAGCGAGCCAGCCTGGCGCAACTCCAAAGAAAAAAAACGATCGTATGAAAACGGGAGCGAATTTTTAATACGTCTATGTTCGAAAGATTATTCATACCTACAAAGCAGTGAACAATTGACGGCATTCAATTTTTATCGCATTATACTTCACTGCCATCTTAGACCGCCATGCTATAACATTGACGTTTCTCTATTGTTGTTTGTGTGGTTTTCTGAAAAGATCGCTGAATATTAATTATTATTCTGTGCTCTTTTTTAAAGCAATCTGCCTTAATTTTCTTAAAATTTTATAGCGTCTAGGGGTAGAAATACAAATATAAAGCAAATATGAGCGGATTGAACAGGAAAAAGTGCGAAATTTGTAAAATAAAAACGTATCGAATGGACGGTCAAAAAGAATTTTCATGGCAAAATTTCCATTAGAAGAAGATCGGTAAGTACAAAATCTATATTATTATCGTGGATATAACTACGTTGGTCATAAATTTCATTGTAAATTAGATAAACGGGTAAATTAAAAGGTATAACCTTAGTTGCATGTAAACAATAGTGCTGATAAGTATAGTGTTTGTAAATTTTATCGATAATTTTCGTTTCAAATTAAAATATAAAAAAATTCTTAAGAATGGTTTATAATTTAATCTATTGAAGGAAAAGCTTATTAGGTATATTGATATATGTATACAAAACGGTGTATTAGAAGGATAAATGTTTTTGGCTTGGCAAATCCTCTTAATAATCGTGACTACTTTTAAGGTACCCCTAAGTTTATGTTCAGATCATAACTAATTAATATGTACAATACAGAACATGCATACAAATTTTAATCTAGTCTTATTTTCAGCTGTAGGCAATGGGTAGCAGCTACCGGAAACAAAAATTTGATTAATGTGCCAATTGAAAAATTGAACCAATTAAAAATATGTATGTGGCAAGCATTTTCTTACAAAAGATTTCAAGAATAAGAAAATGCAGTTTAAGAAAAAATGCTGTTCCATGTATTGATGACCTGTTCCTCAGCTTTCCATTACATATCTAACATATGAAAAGGAAAATGTTTTGGATGATCATAATTACTACAGCCACACTGTTAGGGGTTAGTAAATTATATTTGTTTTATTATTTTATTTTTATTGGATGTCACTCTGCAAATTCATTTTCTTATGTGTTGCAGAATCTTCAACTTCAGAATTTTCAATTGAGTGTGACTCTAAAAGAAAAAGGACACGTAGTCCACGTAAGCACTTTTTACATATTAAAGTACGGGTATATTGTACCTTTGCCCAGCAGTGGAATACAAAAGGTTGGGAAAAAGTATATTGTAATAATTACGTATGTACAATGTTAACTTTGCAGAACTTGCCAAATTTACTAAACAAATTGATTGTGTTGCAGAGACTTCAACTTCTTGACTCCATAAGTAAAAAATCACATAGTCCAAGTAAGTATTTTCATATATTAAAGTATATTGTATTAATAACATGTTCTGCAATATTAACTTCGCATAATCAGCCACTTACCTACTCTGTAATTTTATTCTATTTCAGAACCTTTAACTTCTATAGAAAATTTTACTGTGAGTGACACTAAAAGAAAAAGATCACATAGTCCAAGTAAGCATTTTTATATATTGAAGTATTAGGTATTAGTCGTATTTCCCCATGACTGAGGGTCGTGGTCGTTATATGGAATGAAACACACACAACGACTTTCTTGGCAATTTTAATGGAGTGGTTTGCCATTGCCTTCTCCATTTCACACACTAGTTGATAATCATCAACACAGAGTGCAGGTTTCCTCACGATGTTTTCCTTCACCGGAAGCAAGTGGTGGTCGATGAAAACTACCATACATGAGTCAGATTGGTGTACAAACTAATGTAGCCCGGGCAGGATTCGAACCTGGGATTTTGCATCCACAGGCGGGCGCTCTACCACTCGCCACCACCATATTGAAGTACATTGTCATAATTACATTTATTGTAATACTAGCTTTTGCCCGCGGCTTCGACCGAAAAAAGTACAAGAAAAATAACCAGTACTCATGACGGAAAAGGTTTTTAACTATTTAATAGTTATGTTTTTTTTGTGTTGCAGAACTTCTAACCTGGAGCACAGCCTGGAGTTAAGGAATTGTCATTTTTCGTCTATAAAAACATGTAAAAGAAATATACTTTGAAAGACATAAAACTGGTGTTCATTAATTCCTCCCAAAATAAAACTGTGGGCGTGGGTCACTATTAGATCACCTACCTACTACCTACGGTCGGCAAATGCTGATATCGACCTACCTACCTACCTACGATAAACGGTCGATAAATACTAATACCGATAAGTCGATAATAAGTGTGATGTACTACATCCCTATTTTTTTTTCTTGATGTTGGCACAATGTTAAGCATTTGTGGCCTTCATATTGGCGGCCCTGTTTCGCTCCCGTTTCATAGTCCATTTTTTTGTATGGGAGTCCCGACTCTTAAAACGTAGTGATTATATACTCTTTGCAGCGAGCTTCAGCGAGCGAGCGATAACCTAGTTCTCTATTTAGTTTGTGCGAGCGATAAACAAAAATATTTATTTATACAAAAAAATCTTTGAAACAAATCACCGCAGAAATTAGAATTTTATTAGATTACGGATTTTACAAAGCTTTCTAAGTTTAATATTTTCATAAACTTTAAATTCTAAGAATCTAGTTGGCAAGTTTGCAAAATGTCTGAAACTGGTATACCGAGGCACATAGCCATTGAGCAAGTGAAGCTGATGATTGATTTCATGGGCCAACACGTAGATTTGGCTTCCGGCAGGATGCGTAGGCTGGAGGCTCGACACCAATGCAAAGTGCTGTGGGAAGAACTTGCCGCATTGCTGAATGACTGCAGAGGAGGTGTTAAGAAGTCTGCTGATGGGTGGAGTAAGGTGGCCTTATGTTGCTTAAATCTGATGGTGATAAATGAACCAACAAATATTCAAAGTATTCACATTGGAATAAAACCAATATGTATTTTAAATGGGTTGGCTATTGAATACATTAGCATGTTTAAAAAGTGTTCTGCTTTATTAGTTATAGACAGTTGAATGAGGATGGATGTGATTACCTACTTAACTTACAAAAAAATTGTTTTTATAATCATGAATATAATTTTTTTACAGTATTGGAGTGACTGGAAAAACAAATTGAAGAAAAAAGCACAGTTAGTCAAAAAGAAAGGTTCTCATCTTATTAGATTAACAAAACTTGAGAAGAGAGCCCTTGTCATTTTAGGACCAGGATTTGATAAGAAAAGGTGGTCCTTTGCAAATGGGTCTGTGCGTAATCATAATTCTCATTCTGTAAGTTGTTTACTAACACATGCAATGTCTGCCATTTCATTGTGGTAGCAAATAAAATACAATTTAATCTTGTTTTACATTACACAACAATATACCAATATTAGTGGTTGACTACGCATTTCACTAGTTCAGATTGCATTTTTAATGTGAGTGTTAAAACAAAAAGAGGAGGTTCTCAAGTCAGCTGTATTTTATTTTCATGTCTAATAGTATTGAAGTATGTGTGTTGTTTTGTCATTCAACAGCTACTTGCCTGCAGACAAGGGATCTGTGCTATTTTTATTTCTCATTTTCATCATCTTCAGTACAGAACGTGATGTATGCCTGTGTCAATATTCATACAAATAAGTTTTTGCAGAATAACCCACCACCTATAATAAAATTGGAGGCAGTCCAAGATGATGACAGTACCCACTTATCTGGTAAGTTCTTATTAAAACCATACTTCCCAGTGTGTCATACAAATTTATTTTATTCATTTAAAACTTTTATTTATTTAAAAATTATGTATTACCAAATTATATGAAGAATAATGAAGATAAAACATGAGAATTGAACTTGGATGTTCAATTCTCAGCACAGACAGATATATACCTATTTTATCTATTTTTTGTGTTATGCTCCTTGAAATGCTCAAACTAAGTACTTTCTATTTTATTTACATGTATTTTTGTAACAGTTGTAGACAAACCGAAAAAATAAAATAAATAAAAGAAGTAAATCTAAGTCAGTCAGACTCAGCTAAGCACATTTTAGCTTGCACTTAGCACACTTTAGGTATAAATAAGAATACTTAGTACTCAAGCATTAGAAGTAATATTTGAATATGATTTAATTTACATTTCAGGTGATGAACAGACAAGTGATGTAAATTCCGAGTCCAACAATGATGACGTTGTCAATGATTCTGATCAAAATGCTAATGATCTTTTACATAGTGAGTATATTTTTTTCATTAAAAGGATATTGCCTATTTATTTTATAAACCATGGTCTCGGCACATAGAGCAACACGGACTTTCCGTGCCGCGCGCCTTGTTGCTCGAAGTCTCGGCAGTGTTCCTTGTTTTAGGCGGTTTAATCTCAAAAGATGTTTCAATCACACTAAGCACTCTATGGGATTTGAGCTAAGCCTGAACTGAACTTCACTTCTCTTTTTAATTTTATGGCTACATTGTTCAGCCAAAGATGATTCTGCCGATGTAAAGTTGTTGAGCCTGAACTTAATTTTTTGTTGAATTTGACAATGCTTGTTTTTTTAATCTGTGGCCTAGTGAGAAAGTCATAGATTGTGATTTAGATATTTCGATTCTGCAATGTATTTTATAAATGTTACTTAATTGTTTATATTGCAGTAAATAAAACTTTTTCATGTTTTTCATTTAAGCTATTTATGTCCCACTGCTGGACAAATGCTGATTTATTCTAATTCCCTCCACTCATCTCTGTCCTTCGTCTTTTACTTCCAGTTCTTATTGAATCCCTTCAAATCATCAGACCATCTCGTTCTTGGTCCCTCTCTTCCTATAATTTGTTACACTCTAAAAATTACAGATATATCTCCAAAATGGCTGATAGAAGTGGAGAAAAAGCGCGCGGAAGCCGAGCTGCTGCGCGCGCAAGCCGAGAAACAGAGAGCCTCCGTCGCGGCGAGAACTGCCGAAGCTGCTCTCTTACAAGCCGACGCGCTCAAGAAACTCGCCGAGGCCACATCCAATCAGGTACTCAAGTTATGTTAAATCTCATCATCAACTGCTTTACCTTCTCCCGTCTTCTGGGGTCGGGGCAAAATGTCTTTTCTCTTGACAATTTTCTATCCTTATCCTTAACCATACTTATATCCACTCCATACCTTCCTTAACACAATCCGAGATGGGTTTTTAGGCCTTCCTCTCCACCTATAACCACCTACTTTCTCTAGCTCTTAGTAAGTGTTCCTCTTCTTTCCTTATTAAGTGAGCCTATTACTTGTTTTTACTACCCTGTTTTGTTGAATCTAGGATGCTTAAGACATTTTGGTGACGATCCCATATAAAAATAGGAAAAAAGATGTTTTGTTACACTTTTTACAAACACACACCTTACATTACATACTAATTGTGCCGCGTTTCGGGATAAAAGTACCCTATTCAAACCTTCAAAGTCTTCACACCAATCTCCCTGATGATAACATTTATATGAAATTTTGGAAATTCCACCCCTATACATAAAAGAGATAAAAAGAAAGAAAACTAAATACACGGGTGAAGTCGAGGGTAAAGGCTTGCTAGTATTGAACTAAGTTTTTTTAAAATTACTTCATACCTAATTGTTTATGTTTATTACAGGCCGATGCTTTGATGAGGATAGCCCTGGTTTTGGAGGCGCGGGGGGAGAAGGATGTTCTCGCGGTCTGATGAAGGTTTGCTTGGAGTCAAGATGATTATTACAGACTTTAGTGACAAGTAAACTTGGATGAGGATGTATTATATTTCTGAGAATGCGAATGCAGAGAAAGTGTAGATCTATTATTAAGTTATTTTTATTGACATGTGTAAATAGGAATATATAAAACTTTTAAGATTTGTAAACAACATTTTATTTTTAAACATTCATCCTCAATTTATTACACATTTACACAAGTTTCTTATTTTACTTACTTAAACTAAAAAAAAAAGGTACAGCTAAAGCATGTCAAAGTCATCTCTCTGGAACAAAAATATTACAGTTATAGCAGATAAAAAATATCTTTATAGTAAGGATATATGTTTAAACTAGCTATAGCCCATAGCTCTGCCCGCGGTTTGTCCTCTGTTCTTTATTAAATTCATCAAATTAACACACAGCTGGCTATGTGGCCGTCAGAGCAAACAGACTTTCACACTTTTATGTATGGATATGGATGATTTTATTTATCTTTTATTCCTATGTAATGTTTTAAAAATAAATAAATACATCCTTTTCAGAAACAAAATTCTGAATAAATGTTTTGAATATTTAGAATATGAAATTTAGCTGCATGGCAGTTCTACTTACTAATATTATAAATGTGAAAGTGAGTTTGTTTATTTATTTATTTGTTTGTTACCTCTAAACACTTTATCTAGTGAACTAATTTTTATTGAAATTTCTTTTATTGAATTCACGCGGAAGAAGCCACGGGCAAAAGCCAGTAACATATGTATGTATATAGTGGCTTTAACATGTACCTAAAACATACCATCTCATTATATTCCAAGACATGTTTCCTTATAGCAGAACCATCGACCCATGTAACAAAGTCCTCCAAGGATCTGGTGACGAGGAATGCTGGGTCCTTCACCACTTCTGGGCCGACCCGGACGTGACCCTGCTCTATGAACTTTGTGGCTTCTTTCAGGTTTTCTGACATCCTATCTGGAAAATAATGTAATACAAGCTAATTTTTTTTTTTATCATGACTGACAACTCACGTAGCCTATGTCACTTGGAGGAATTAAATAAATCTAAAAATACCTCTCACATCAAAATCTGTTAAGCTGTTCAGGACTTACAGAGAAATAAAGAAACAACATACATGAACCTTGAAAACACAACACTCCTTTATTAGTCAGTTGTGTAAAAATATTTCTTTTTGTTCTCTTTATCTGCAATCAGTCTTAAGAGACTTATTGGATCTGTTGCAAGCTTCAATTTTTCAAGTTAAAGGAGCTCTCCAGCAGCAGCGCCCTTTCATATATTTATATACAAAAATATATGTCGCTGACACTAAATATTCAATTATTCTTTAGATGTATTTTAAAAATTACATTATTAGTACAAGCTCATATAGACAGAAGATTTTATCAAGGACCATTCCCTTACAAAAACAAATCAAAATATTTAACAGCTGTAGTGAGACTGATCCAAGACTCAACCAGGAATAATTTGACTGGATCTAAAGCACACAATATGAACTATAGTAGTAAACTTACTTCTGACCATAACTACAGGAAGTCTCCGTCTGCAAAAAGCACTAGCTGACACATTACTGGCCAAGGCTAAGTCCCATCTCGTAGGGATCAGACCCATCTGATAGAGTTTCTCCAGTAACTGTGCACTTGATTCAGTCCTGAACTCATTATTTTGGTCAAGATCTTTAATTTTGTTAGCTAACTCTCTTATGTCTCTGGACAATTTGTTGTATCTGCAATTGAATCAAAAAAATAAGAAATATTTTAGTAGCTCATTCAATATGAAATTTATGTGTGTGTAATAAATTTATCGATACTCGCGATCGATCGCTATTAGCGGCCTTACTTTGTGTAATCCTCGCGCTTTTGGATATAATATTTTTTCATAACTTTCACTTCATGTAAATTGTTGTCGACTTTCCATGATATAAAATCTACTTTCTTAAGCAGTTTTTGCTCATGAAACTTTAGTTTTCTAACCATTTTTATTGAAATTCAATGCAATAAAAATAATATAAACACTGCATGGGAGAAGCAAAGCGCATGTGCGTGCGTGGTTGTCAATGTCAAATTGACATGACATTGTCAATTCCTGACAAGTATTTTTTTTTTCCCCGTGCCTGCTAGAGAAATGAAAGTGACTGTGGGTGTCTTGAACACTCGACTAGTGTTGCAGCGCAGCCCGGCCCCCGGCCAGTGTGCGTAACGTAATCGATAGGTAGACGAACATTGAGTTTCGAATTTCTTATTACTACCAGAGTGATTGTATAAGCCAAATCCTATTGTTTTCTGCGTGAGCAGAAAATTCATAAACAAGATAGAAACAAATGACAAGATAGATGTATTAGTGATTGGCACAGCCACAGAACAATAACTAAAGCATAGAAGTAATGATATGACATTTGAGTGTACACTTTCATAGACAACAAGAAATTCGCAAGTGATGCGACCCTTTTCTTCCAGTTTATCGAAATCGATAGACATCTCTTTATTTATGGACTTTCGGCTCATTTATTGAAAACAAGCGAACCGCCGCCGCCAGTGATCTTATACTCTTTGACTTCTTTTGTGTATATTGTAATGTAGGTAATTATTACCGGGGCGAGTACAATTATGTACGAGGGGAGGTCAATAAGTATGCGGAATGAGGGGGGAAGGGGGTTGAAATTAAACATTGAAACTATTTTTCCTTTTCATTATATTCTCCCTTAACCTTAATACATTTTTCGGATCTTTCATATAATTTGTTTATACCATCGAAAAATTATTTATCTTTGCTGTCAAATAGGCCGAAATTGAAGACTTGACTTCTTCATCGTCGCCAAATTTTTTTCCACGTAGCTCGCACCACGATCTTTATAATCGATCAACAAAATACCTTCTGTATCCCAAAAGACAGTCGCCATGATCTTTCTGGCAGATTGTGACACTTTAAACTTAGAGCAAATACGGTGCTGCTTTTTCCATTGCCAATTGGTACGAGCAAGAGCATCAATCCATTTTTGCCTCATAGTATCATCTGTGGAGAATCTGAAATGAAACACACAAATAAAAAACATCTTTGACCATATGCAAATTATTACATCAGGTACGCGGGTACACCGACACCCTAATATATTCATGTGTCTATTTATGCAAAATAGAAAAGGACAATATACTTGACTACTATTGTTCCATATGATTTCAGGCTTAAAATAATATCACTTCATTTCTTTGCCATGGATATTTTTAAATTATTAGCCAATTTCGCTATTAGGTTGTGTATAAAACTAATAGTATAGAAAATCCGCTCGGAAGATGATGAGGAAAGACAAATGGGTACTTAGAAGTTATCGATAATGTTATTAGTACAACACTATTGAGCGTTATCAAGTAAATTAGACAAACATGGAAAATACAAAAAATACTTAGGCAAATAACCCACATCCTTGATTATAATAGGACTACGCAGTCTAATTAAGCAGTATTATGCATTTTTGCACTTCTGAACAGGTTATTACCAAATAAATTGAGTTATTTTGTTACTCACCGGTGAAAGCTAATAGTTTCAACATCGTTTTCCCTTCGGGAAGAACGTGATTTACATCCGTGAACAATACAGGACATTGTTTATGCTTTGGGCTTTGATGTAATTACAATAACACTGCGTAATTTCACTGAAATAAGTAAAACAAAACACGAACAGGCGACGACTAATAACAAACACGCACTGATTTATTACGTAAACAAATTGCGTGGTAGGTTTTGGTAAAATGTAACATTTGACAGTAGACACCTTTTTAATTCGTCATCGTAAAGGTACTCAAAGGTATTCAATTTGACGTTTATGTAGGTGACGCAAGCCATTCATAGCTAAATATAGTTATCTCTTTCTCTTCAATGCTTTAGCCTTATATAAAAGACTAGTTTTGCGTGGCTGCGCGAGGTGCAAGCACCTCGCGTGCTGTGCAGGGCAATTTTTTTTTTTCAGTTCCGATTGCATGATTTTTTTTTGGGAAATAAAGAAAAAGTCATCTACAAAGAAATGTTGTCGGTTGGGATTAGGTGAAGAGCCGAAAGAGTACTTTGCCTTATGCTCTTTGCTGTTAAAACGCAGCTTGGCCTACGGCCTCGCTGGCGACGCAAGCTTCGGCCGAGGAGGCTCGGCCTCCGGCCTCGCCTCGCCTCTCGGATTCATATACGCAGCTCGGCCTGCGGCCTCGCTTGCCGGTGACTTGAGGTATGAGTAGTCATCATCACGTCATCCATGAATGGCTCGGCCTTCGGCCTCGCCCAATTCTTTTCGCACGAGATGGAGCTCGGCCTTCGGCCTCGCCTGGACGCAGCTCGGCCTGCGGCCTCGCTTGCGCGGCTGGTGGGGGGAGCTCGGCCTTCGGCCTCGCTATTTAGTTCGGCCTTCGGCCTCACATCCAATTATTTATACAAAAAAATGGGAAGGGGCAAGGGCTCGGCCTGCGGCCTCACATCCCTTATTTTATTTAAAAAAAAGGGAGTGGAGGAAGGGCTCGGCCTACGGCCTCGCTATTTAGTTCGGCCTTCGGCCTCACATCCAATTTTTTTATAAAAAAATGGGAAGGGGAATGGCTCGGCCTGCGGCCTCGCCACTCAGCTCGGCCTACGGCCTCACATCCTCATTTTTATAAAAAAATTGTAAGGGGGGAAGGGCTCGGCCTACGGCCTCGCCATTTAGTTCGGCCTTCGGCCTCACATCCCCATTTTTATAAAAAAAAGGAAGGGGGGGAGGGGCTCGGCCTGCGGCCTCGCCCTACTCTTTTCGCCCGAGACGGAGCTCGGCCTTCGGCCTCGCCTGGACGCAGCTCGGCCTGCGGCCTCGCGGCTTGGGGCTCGGCCTTCGGCCTCGCTCCTGCCCCCCCCCCAGCCCTCGATTTACACGCAGCTCGGCCTCCGGCCTCGCTTGCCGCGGAGCCTCGGCCTTCGGCCTCGGCTCCCCGGCTGGTGACATAGATGGCCCATACAAAACTCGTCGAAAAAATTTTCGAAAAAAAAAAAAAACCTGTCAGTTTGGGGGTCCCACGGTCTCAACATAAAAAATTGTCTATGACGGTAAAAGTCTACGAGTCCGTTTTCCCCCTCAAAATCCCCAATAAAGTTTGTATGAAAAAACAAAATTCAGTATGGAGAAAAAAAAAAAGTCAAAAAAACCATAGACTATCGCCGGCTGTGGTCGTTGCCCAGGGTCCTCTATGACATTTGGTCGAGCACCCCCAG
>CM031578.1:21856119-22020791 GCA_018467065.1 Ephestia elutella
TTTAATTACCTACAAAACCACAAAAATAAATCAAGATAGAATCGCTAAGTGGGCGGGGCACGCGTGCCACGATCTTGCAATGTACCGCAAGATTCGTTGAACATTCACTCAGTCAGCGCGCGCGTCTCGACTTGAACCGATCGAAACGGTTATGCAAAGATCCCTTATTGTGCCGTGCCCGTGTTTACCTATTTGTTTTCAGTGCAATAGTGATGTGACATCACTATTTTCATTAGTAATGACGAAAGATTGTGGGCGTGGCTTATGCAAAAATTGGACACGGCGATTCCTTAACAACGCTAGGAACGCCATTTCTTAAAATCTTGATTTATTTCTGTGTACAAAGCCCTAAATCTTTGACTTGGAGGATTAATTAGATCTGTCAACAGAGAAAACTAAAAAGGTGATAAGGACTGGTTGTGTGAAAGGGCGTTAAGGGTCTTGTCCTGTTTATGAATAAAAATATATCAAGTGACGATCTTGTCAAAAATATTTCTTAATTTAGTATAATACAATAGTGACGATTATAATATTCTTGTACGAGTACATTAAGTTCCATGTGTCTGAGATTTAACAAACATTAGGGCTAATCAAGTGTTAACATTTTTTTTATTTTGATAAATTCCGATTATTGATTGTTTTCAAACTTTTTGGCACCTGTACACTTGTCTATCGTGTCGATTCTCAGGTATATTCTGTATTATTGTATTTTTTTTTTTTTGGGATTCTCTAATATATTTCCGATTTTACTAAACCCAAACTTATCTTTACGAGAAAAACTAAAAACTAGCAGGATTGACTTGCTTAATTAATGTTATTACTAAATACCATTTGATGCAGTGTACAGATGCTAAAAATCTCAGGCATGTTATGTATATATATCAGGAATATCAGAATTATGTTTGTAAAATGAGTTGAAAGTATTATTTGTGTTATATACGAATTGTAATTTATTTGTGATTGTAAATAATGGATAGTAATTGTAATTATCTAGTTTATTAATAAGGATCTTGTGTATACAGTATAGTAATTTTAACGCATAACTGGACACAATAAATTATTGTTTCAATTTAGCTTATTGGCTTTTATTTACAACCCAACTATATTTAACTTTTAAAAATCCGAATGTATTATTTATTTATGAATGTTATTACCAGAGATCGGATATTCCAGTACATATTTACCTAAACATAATAATATAAATTTAGTTAAAAAGTTATTGATTGAACAATAATAATATTCTACTTTTTAGAGTTCCATACTAAAATTGTGCCAAATTAAAATGTTCTTCAAGTGAATAAAATTAAAATAAAAACTAAATATCTTTATTCAATTCAGTTATTTGTTAAAGATATCGAAAATTATTATTTTACTTTTTTAGAGGTGGTGGTATTATCATGGTTATCAAGTGATTTTTTTCTCTCTGATGGTTATTACAAACTGAAACATGTGTAATTTTTTAACAAAGTGAAGTTCAGGGATATAGTTAGATCGATAATTTCGGCTTCTTGTTTCAAGTTTCCGTGGTGTAGCGGTTATCACATCTGCCTAACACGCAGAAGGCCCCCGGTTCGATCCCGGGCGGAAACACTTTTTCGTATTGGTTTTTTGCTATTTTATTAGTATTCGTGATTTAATTGTGATGTAAGTAAATAATAGCTTTAAAAAAATAAGATTTTAAATGTTACTCTAATAAAACAAAACTAAGATACCAATATAACAATGCCTTTATTTAATATCACTCGTTACGGTATACAAAAATGGCTGCTTTCAAATCATCACTGTATATTTATATCTAATTTATAGGCAGTGTAAAGAATTTCAATTTATTCATAAATATGCAATCTGAATTCTGATCGACCAACATTAACATTAAAAAATATTACAAATATTGGCTAAGTGTTCAAACAAGTAACTAACATTATGTAACCAACGAGAAAATTACATGAACAATAAAATAACATTTATATTTCTAACAATTTGCCATTTTTAAAATATCTCAAGCTAATCAAAGTTTTCAAACTATTTACTAAATTCATTTTAGTGAAAATATATTTTTTCTATCTCTTTTCAATATAATTTCATTGAAAAAAGAGACAAAACACATTATAACTAAAATAGGTTCAATAAGCGTTGGTTAACTTGTGAATAAGATTGTAAACGTTACATGGAATGGAGTAGGCGCTTATGGGGTAATTTTTTTAACCTATTAGACAATATATCGAGTTTTGGCCTGTCTTTGTACCTTTTTGACTTCATTTTTAGTTAGGCTCCATCGCACAGACTGGTAAAATGACCAAAATCCTGGCCAAAAATATTTTTGTGTATTTTCTTAATTATTTGGGTGACCCATTGCTAGAAATGATATTTTTAATTAAAAATCATAGTTTTTGACGATGTTTGGTAAAGGAGAAAATAAAAAATAAAAAAATTAGGAGAAATTTATTGTAGCAAAAACAAAAATTTAATATACGTTATGATACAGTAAATTTTATTAAACAGTAGGTATACAAATAAAAAAAACACGAATAGAAAAATAAAAACATACTAAAAAAATTTATTATTCCTCGTCACTCGCCTCTTCAAGTACAAAAAAATCTAAAGCTTCCTTAGAAAAAGCCTTTTTATTTTTAGCCCCCTTTTACATTGTAGGCTACTTATGTAAGGATCTGATGTCAGAAGAAGCCGGTTCAGCACATCTTCATTACAGGCTTTTCTAGAAAACTTCCTAGAGAAGCTTTCCCTGTACAGCCGAAAGTGCTTATTGCGGGCCTCTGCGGCTTCTTCTGACAACTGACCAATAGGAAGAAGCGCGTGAGAAATGACACTTGCTGAGTGTATCAATATTTTATGAACAGTAGGGCTCATAGGTTGCCAGCTGTATAGGTTACAGTAATAATGTGCTACCTCTAGAGTAAACGCGGAATTTTTTTAAATCTATTTTGAAGCCCGAAGATATAACTTCCAAAATTATTCTGAATTTTTTAATCAGATTTGCGTCAATGCCTGTGATTGATGCTGCTTCTTCTGGGTCAGAAAAGAACTTGCGGGAGGTATTCCCATCATTTGTGTTTCCGTACCCAGCCTTAGGAATATCAACAAGCAAACCCATTTTTTCCCGGAATTCATTTTGTATGCTTGATTTTGCAATTTTGATTTTATCTTTAGTTTATTTTCCAGTTATCCGCCCTTTTGTGACTCCCGCTCTTATTTTATAAGACAAATGTAATAGGAATTCAAAAAAATATTTCGTAGGACGACCCTTAGAACTTCCTGGAATTGGCACGGCAGGTAGAGTGACCTCTTCATTAAGCCATTCTTGGTTTTTTCCAAGAAACGAGTCTCCATACTGTTGCACGCTAACCACTTTCGTTTATATACCGTTTTAAACGATTTCACAATTTTTAAAAGTTCGTCTTTTTTCTCAGAGGGGCACTTAGTCACTTCTATTAACTTTTTTCCAAATCTTGGAGCTTTTCGTCAAGTAGTCGTTGCGGACTAGCTCTTACTAACATATGAAGCTCTTTCCTGGTCATAGATATGACACAATGTAAAGAATCTGCAACAATACAAATAATTGTTAGAAAATCGTGGACAAAGGGACCGTTTTCAAAGTCAAAAATATAATTTAGGTGAATATATGTGAATGTTTTTACTGTCTCGTATGATTGTACATATCCTCAAGTTTATTGAAATATAACTATGATGCAGTGGCGATGAGTTGCACACATTTAAAATATCAAATTTTTACAAAAAATAAAAAAAAAATTAAAATTTTAAGTCATGTTAATAAACTGCTTAATAAGACAAAAAGTAAGGTCTTTGATTGTATAAAATGGATCATAATATATAGTACATACCTTGATTAATATAATCCATGACACTTTTTGCACCTTTAGCCACTTTGCACATAAATTAAGCCACGTAGAAATGTTGGGTTTTTTAGAGTAGTCGCGAACAGAGATGAGTGTTTTCAACAAAAGCTAAGTTCCGACTAGCCGTGTAGTGGATTGGAATGTGGGATCCGGTAGAAATTTTGCCAAGTGGTGGGGGGTTATCTACCTTTTATGGGACTAAGTATGAAGTCTATTGTACCATTTTCCAGAAATTTGATTTATGACCAGGTTTTTGGTCATTTTACCAGTCTGTGCATCGTTTGACCTAACGATGATTTTGCCAATACTTTTTTATTCGAATCTTTCCCTATTGCTGGGATAAATATCTCTGTCATTAGGGGTCGTCCATTAATACGTGATTTGCATTTTTTTATTATTTTTTTATTTCCTTCTAACTTTAATTTTGGTGGTTAAGAAATTGCGCGTTCGATGTAAAATTACACGTCTAAAAAGGCCACTTAGATCAGAATATGATCAATTATCCATATATTTAAAACTGGACCTTGTAGTTGGTGTCATAATGTTTATTTTTAAATACTTAGGAAATGGGAAATTGATCATATTGATTCGTCAAAGTGATTGTTAAAGATCCCAGATCTTACTATGTATACTATCGAATAGAGTAAACGGTAGAGTTAGGTGGTAGTGAGTTAATCTACTGAGTAGTACGCTAGTTAGTGTATTGGTAGGGTATTTGACATGAAATTAGTGACCACTAGTGATTACCCGTGAATTCATATTTCTTATTATTACGGTAATCAGTATTTCATTAAGGTAATCAATATTTTATTATGGTAATCAGTATTTTTAATGGTAATCAATATTTTATTATGGTAATCAATATTTCATTACAGTAATGTATTTTATAGAATGTTAGTTACTCAATCGTACTACTATACCGTTTACTTTACCCTTGTACACGAGGATTGTATTATTAGCCTAACACCTAGTTGCACGAAAACATTTCAAAATTCAATCACATTGGTGTCATTCTGTCACTATTTGGGGAATATTTCGGCAAGCTCAGGGCACTAAAACAGCCACTGATGAATCGGAATAACATTCATTTGTCATTTACTAAATATTTAAAAACGAACCTTATACGTGGTTGTGTAAGGTTCATTTTTAAATGTTTAGGATCTTTTTTTTTATATTTTTATTTCCAATTCATCAAACTAGCCGTTTTAGACTTCTGATGGCGGCACTAGCACATGCAGTAAACATACCACCCAAAAGTCAATGTCATTCGTCATGCTTTGAAAGACATGTCAATGTCAAATGCCCTTCTTATCGAGTGTAATATGTAATACTAACATTGGTGTTAGATTTTATACCAGTCGCCTAACGGCATCTGACATGACTTTTACGACTACCGCCATCTAGTGGCATCAAATGTTCTGTTTACTCATTAAGCTAGTGCTGCCAACGGATATGGTAACATCGCAGTTATAGATATAGAAGTGCGAAGACCTACGATGAATCTATGGTCACCGGATACGTGCGCGTTGCAAACAATTTGCGTTTACGCCGCAAAATGTCCCTTTCGCAGAATTTTTACCCCGTTTAGCCATTATTTTTAAAACATAAAAATTTTGCAAAAAGGTTATTTTTCTAACAGGTGGACATTTTGCGAGCTAAGCATTTCGCTAAATTTTATTGTATAAAATATGCTTGATATTTTATACAATAAAATTAAGCGAAAGGGTAATTTTACTAACAGCGGGACATTTTGCTAAAGGGACATTCTGTGAGAAGGCCTTTCTGCAAAAGGGACATTTGCGACGTAACGCTCCTGCGGCGCTTCATAGTGTGCATTCACATTTATTCCGTTAGGCAGGGGTCGTTACCGGTACACAAATTCTCAATAACCCCCAGAAAGTACCTAGCCCGGCCTTAGATAAAACCAGACACTTTTTTTTTAAATGCGTTCATGCAATATGGAAATCTATTGCTATTGCCTGTCAAATAGTGGATATTGAACTGAATTGATGATTATGTTCACACTGGTCATTTAACTGAGTAGATGATGGTCATCAAGACATTAGTCAGTGGAATCCTCGCTGTCAGCTTCGCCGCCATTTTCTGCTGGTTTTGGCGCTGACTTCGCTGCTTTGACCTTCTTATTCCTTACTTCGAATTTGGCAACGTGGATTTGCTTGCCGGCCACCTGTACGGATAATTGTCAATGTCAAAGTTTATTCAATGAGCTACGCCTCGGAGTTTCATATACAGACACTAGCTTGTGCCCGCGTAACTTCGTTCGCGCGTAATTTACTAATGTTTATATCTCTGGTTCTAAGCGACGTATCAATATAAAACCTACGCCAGATTTTAAGTCAAATCTTATCCAAAACAACAGTGAAAACCGCATCAAATTTGGTCCAGTAGTTTTTGCGTGATGTGCGTACAAACATACAGACAGAAAGACCGTCATTGCCCATTTGACCGCATTCAGCGAAGAGCTGCTCGAATTGTCGGCGACTCCAGAATCTCTGATCGTTTAGACTCTTTGGCTTTACGCAGAGATGTTGCGTCCCTCTGCATGTTCTACCGCATTTACAACGGGGAGTGTTCGCAGGAGCTATTCGACCTTATACCAGCCGCTGTATTCCACCACCGTACCACACGCCTTAAGAAGTACCACCCCCACCACCTTGATGGTTGGTGTTCAACCACTGCCCGTTTTTCGCGCAGCTTTTTATTGCGCTGCACTAAGCTGTGGAATAAGCTTCCCTTAGCGGTGTTCCCGAATAGATTCGACATTGGGACTTTCAAGAAAAGAGCCTATCGCTTTCTCAAAGAGTCGGCAACGCATCAGTGACCTTTTTAGGGTCGTTGGTGTCTATGGACTGCGGTGATTGCTTACCATCAGGCAACCCGCATGCTCGTTTGCCTACTATTCTATAAAAAAAAAAAAAAAGACAGTCAAAAATTCTAAAAAAAATGGTTTTCGCTTCTATTGGCCCTATGAAGATCCCTCATAATTTTTTTTCTTAAATATCTCCTATGTACAGACACCACTGTCTGTGACAGACCCAGACCACTTACAGTTTTATTATATGTATTGATGATGATAGCAGTTATTATTATTATTATTTTTTATATGTTTTTTTTTCTCAGCTGTATGCTGGTAATATCATAACATTTACGGGCGTAAACCAAGTAAATGATATGTTCTGTTTTACAGTCCTAAGTCAGTCTGTCCGTTTTCGTCAATTTGGAGGAACTTTCTGACAATACGACATGTGTTTAAAATGGCGGCTTTTTGCATTGGTATATAAGCAGAAGGTCTCAGATCAAGAAGTTGAAGGCTATGGTATAAATGTCTAGGGATGACTCCAGTAGTTGACAGAACAATCGGAACGACGTATACTTTATTCTGCTTCCAGATTCTGGTGACTTCATCCTGCAAGTCAATGTATTTATGATTTTTTTATTATTATTATTATATAATTATGTAGAGACACTGTCTCTACATAATTATATATTAATGTCTCTGTCTCATTATAATGTCTCTGTCTCATTATAAAACTCTCGAGACACTCACCTTAGCGCCCTTTGACAACTCGATAGCTCGCTCCACCGCCTCGGGACCGTCAAACTCTATGAACACTGTATCTGTAAAGAGAAAAATGTAATACTTATTATAACAAATGTTTATAGAATCTACGAAAATGTACTCATTTTCCTCAGTCAATTAAATCATCAAATACTGTAAGCATAGTGTGAGATTTTATTCGCATGCCACGCCACCTGGTGGCAACTAGGTGGAGTTTCTATTCCTTATTATCAGGAACACTGAAAGATTACAATAAAATTACAAACATTACCTTAGTCTAGATTAGGATATGTAGATGATTTAGCATGAAAAATTAATATTGAAGTGAAACCCATTAGAAACAGCGTCAGATGTCAAAAATGGTTTAACTTGATTTTGATCATGAATAACAACATACCCATAGCCTTTTTCCCTTTGCTTGGCCTCCGTATGTCCCTGATCCGTCCGTGCGCACTGAACGTGGAACACACACTCTGATCTGACAGAAGGGCATAAGACCGGACCACTATTGTTGTCTCTGTGGGGGGCAGCGGCCTTTTCACTATTATACTGTTGCCCCTGATGATGGTGCCATCTTCCGATAGAGCCTGGAAGATTGATATTAAAATTTTTCTCAATAATACTAACCTTCTGTCAACAGTTTTAAGAACAGATTAGACAAAATCTCCAAACTTCAAGATACACACGCATCAGCTTATTAAGCTGCTAGTGTTCAAAATAAAATAAATACTTGAATCTGAAAGTTTGTTTTTGTAATGGATGTTTCTACTCGCTCATGTAGCTAGAGGATACTGCTGGAGGATAGGATTGAGGCGCTTTGTGCGAGGATCACGTGCTACTGCTACTTGCTTGCTACCCGCATGATTTTCGGCACACGCGGCTTATAACAAGAGCCAACAACAAACAAACTTATATTATTTTTAAATATACTTTATATTTTTTATCTAAAAACAAACTTACGTCTGCTGCTGCCGCTTCAGTTTCAAAATGTATTGTAGTTGTGAACCCTGTGCACTGAGTTGGGTAAACTTCAGCAATTCTAAAATGACATGAGAATTATGTTTACTAACACAATAAAAGTTAAGACTTCAGTTTAAAACTGTGATCTATAAAATAGGAAAAATCTGTTTTTATATCACAGGTTGGTGTAGATGGAAAGAGGCCATGAAAGATGATGATTAAAAAGTGGCCCTAAGGTTTGACTGTCAGACAATGCTTTTAGCATTAAGTCTACCTTTTGTACTGTACTTTTGTATGTGTGTACAATAAAGTTTAAATAAATAAATGATGATGAAAGATACATTAGAAACACATTTTGCCCGGTTGAAATAGTATTTTAAAGAGAATGATTGAATATTTAGGTTTACTAAAGAAAATCTTACCCAATTTTTTTAATGACACCATACTTCTCAAAGTGTTCTGCTAATACTTGCTTGTAACTGCAGATTAATGACAATGGTAAGTTTTCAACAACTACAGACGATACTACGTTTGCAACACCTCCTTTCTTTGCTTTATTCCATTTCTTGCCCCATTTCACTTTCTCTTTGACTTCACCATTCTCTACATCTGTACTAGTTTTCACTTCACCATTCTTCACTCCTGTACTAGTTTTCACTCTATCTTTCTTTTGTTTTCGTTTGATTTTCTTCTTCCTATCTTTGTCAGCAACTGTCATTTCATCAAGCAAGTTGGTAAGTGTGTGCGGGTTATCTCCAATAGTAAGATTTTCAAGATTCTCTGCTATAACCTCTGGTCTAACTTCCTTCTTGCGAGATTTAGCTGCTGGTTCATCAATCTCTCCATCTGTGGGCTTTGACGGTTTCTCTTTACGCTTTTTCTTGTTAATTTTTTTATTTTTTTCAGTAGTTTCTTCATTGTTGTTCTTTTCTGATGTTGCAGTTTTTATTTCAGATCTCTTCTGATTGGTAAAAATCTTAGTTTTTTTCTTCTTTTCTTGTTTTTTGTTTTCTCTATTAACTGAAGAACCATCAGCATCACCATTGACAATAGAATTTACTTGTTTATCTGAATTTTCTGCTGGATCTGTTTCCATATTATCACCTGCTACTTTGGTTTTATCTTTTTGTTGCTTTTTATTCTTTTTTGTCTTCCTTTCTTGAGCAATATCTTCTTTTGCAGTCTTCAAAGGTTTTGACTGATCTTTGTGCTTCTTCTTACCTGCGTCTAAGGATTCTTCAGATTTTGTTTTCTTAGGAACAACACCTTCATTTTCATCAAGCATGAAACTTACAGACTTATTCCGTTTCTTCGACTTACTGTTATAGTAATGGTATGACGCGTCATCCATGGTATCATCAACAACAGAAGAATTTTTCATTATAGACTTCACCTGATTCTCTTTGCTTGGAGGTCGTGGAGTCGATGTTGCTTTAGACTGATTGAGTGGAGAATTACTTAAATGAGGCTCCAAAATTGGTCCCTCAATGTTTATTCTTGATATGTCTAAGGGTTCATGCTTACCTTTCTTTTTCTTTTTAATAAGAGATGAACCCTGTCGTGGAGAGTCATTTGGAGATTTAATGAAACTGTTCTCTTTGTCAATTCCATCTCCTCTCTCATTTACAGCTGTGTTAACGTTTTCCGCGGCTGATTTGTACAAAGATATAAAGTCGAAAGTTTTGTTGTGTTTGCCTTTGTCAGCGGGACTCCGCTTTAAATCAAAAGATTTTGACTTCATCTGAAACACTTTTTTAATCAACTTTTAGAGTTAAAATAATCAATATAAATTCAAAACAATTGTTTAATGCATGGTTGTATTGAAAGTATGCATGAAGGAAGGAGGTTATGTTTTTTAACAGCGACACAAACTAAATTAAATGACAGCAGCAGACAGCGAAAACGAAACGTCAATCAACCAACGTCATATCATATCAATGAATGAGTTCATAAGGCACGGATGTACCGTTCCAGTTTTCAAAGAAACATTGGAAAGACTTTTTTCTTTCATTATTTGGAAACGAAGGGAGAAATTTTCGGGAACAGGAAACACTATTGGTCCTAGCGATAGTATTCCGTTCGACATTAGCAATAGTTTAACATTATCGATAGTATCTAAACGCAATAGTAACGATTGAGATGCATTTCGGTTTTCGTTTCGTGTCAAATTATTGGTACAATACAATCGATGGTATCGATGCAACAACACTGCTTCCTTTTAATGTTGACAACATCGAAAAAACGATAAACATGACGTCAATCAATATTCTTAGCGTCCATTAATATGGCAACATTGATAACCTCACTTTTTAATGGCGGATGCGCTTGCGTGATGCCGGTTTCGTGTTATTATTGCTTTTAGTTTGGCGTCCATTCGTAAAACGTGTGTTAAGATTGATTTAAAGTGTATATAGCTTGTCGGTAAGTTAATTATGCAATTTGTTTTTGAAACATGTTGTTCTATGTATTTGTGAGAAGAATTGATGGTGTAAGATTTCGGCATTTTCCGTTCGCAACAACGCCATGCTCCACCATCCATGGCGCGCATAGCTTTTATCGAACTTGTATTGATGTATTTGGAGTTAAATGCTTATTCGAGAAGTTTAATTAGATCACTGTCCTAGGTAACGTGGGCATTTAAATACATTATTTATTGTTATTACATGATACGCGCACTTTTATCTTCGTCCTTGAGAGCTGTGAATAGGCGCCAAGTCGTAGTAAAAATGTTTGCTTGGAAAATAGACTTTGACGGTGGGAAACGAGTCCATTGGGAACGGATCGATGTACCTATTGGTCAATATGTTTACTTTTAGGAAATATCAAAAATGGTGGCTCACAAGAAGGGTCGTGGTGCGAAGGCCCAGGCAGCGAAGGCTAAAGCCGCCGCGGCTGCAGTGCCCGAGGAACAGCAAATCGCTGACACTGAATTGGATCAAGTAGAGGATGAGAACAACGGAGACGCGGAAGAAGAGCAACTCGATGAGTCGGCGGGACAAGAGGCTGAAGGTGAACAGGCCGAAGGTGAAAGCCAAGAAAATGCCGACGGAGAAGCGAAGCCAGAGGAGAAGAAAGAAGACAAGATTGAATCTGGTAAAGTGCTCGTTGAGAATCTCCCAGCGAGCTACCTCTTTGACTACCAAGAAAAACTCAAGGAACTGTTCTCAAAACATGGAGAAGTTCTCAGTGTCAAGTGAGTACCAATTTTCTTACAATATTTTGATGTTAAACTCATTTGCTAACATTCAAATATCAGTCCTAAAATTGTCATAGTATTTTTGTTTAGAAGTATTTGTGTTATGAATTATCTTATTAATTTTTAATTGGAATGTTCTGAGGTGCAAATTGCAGTCAGAATGAAGTGCCGTCATGGTACGGAGTATTAACGAGAGAAATTTTCTTTCTTTCTAGACGTGGTCCAATCATTGTTACTGAACTGACCACAACTCCGACATTATCGGCTATAGTCGAATTCAAAAACAAAGAGTCTCTGGACAAGGTAAACAAAAGTTTATTAACATTTTATTTCTATTGAGATTCATAGTTGCTAATTTTAGAATTGCGCTATGGTTCAGAGTACTGAATAAGCGCATTACATCTTAAGATTTTTTCCAAATTATTCTTAAAGTTTATGTAAGAATTGCCCTGGAGTCAGGAGTCTGCTGAATGAGTGACTATTTGAATGTTTGAAGGCTGGTTTACTGCTGGAGATCTAATTTTGGATTTTTTATGTTTTCTTGTTCATTCATCAAAATTGTAAAATCAATACATGTGGTAGTAGATCAGCCGCTATTACTCATGCCCTTTTGTGATGTCTTTTACATGTATTTCAGAGGCAGTTATTATTATAATAAAAAAGATGAACAATTGCTTTAGCATTTAGCCAACTAGTTTCATGCATTGTAAGGTGGTTTTGGAGGCAAGCTTAACAACAGCCTGTTGTTTCAGTTTAAAAATAATTAACACTACCATATGAGACACAATAGAGCTTAACTGTTGTTACTGCTGTAGTTTACTGTCAGTGTTAAATTGAATAGGAATCTCCTTTCAATGCAAGAATGTTTGTGATATTATCTTAACAGCCATAACAGCAATTTTTATAAATTCTAGTTCATCTTTTTTATTTGCCTATGAGTCACTACATTTGAAGCTCAGTTGCTATTCTATACAGCTAGTAAGTGTACCTACCTATTTTAGAAAATTTATTGATATGTAATTGTAAGAATTATTATCTTTGCACCCCAATGCTATGCATCTTAATTAAAAAGGTAAGTCTTTCAAAAATTCACTAAAACTTCATTTTCAAGGAAGCTAAATTTCTAGATTGCCCTGAGTTTTGTCATGTGTTTTTTCATAAATATTTTTAAATCTTTAAACTTGCAGCCACTCTTTTTTTTTTCATCACAATATTGGATGAGAACGAAGTATACAGTAGAAATAATACCAATGTTTTTTAATTCACCTGTATTTATGGCATTTTGAAAAGCAAGCATAAAAGTATAGTTTTTCTACACTGTTAGCTGAAATCTGTTGCAATATTTGCTCAACTATGGGTATTTATATAAATAGTCTACGATAAGCAATACAGGAAATTCCTTACTTATTAAATTGTGGGTATATTTCAACCTTATTATATTATACCCAGCCAAAAATCTACCAAATATGATCGCAAAGTCAAAAAGAAATGACTTAGTTCCTAGCATCTCTATCTCCATCTCATTCCAACCTCTCTTCTGCCCTAATTGCTATGCCAGACCAGACAGGGTCCATAAATGTGTTTCTATTTATGTGACACCATGTCAACTTTATGGTTAAAATATTGAGTATCTATTTTGAGAACATTTTTTACCACTATAACCTCAGGATGTTTTCCACCAGAGATAAGACCAGATGCATAGCAAGGGATGAGTTTGTTAATAACTAATTTCATCATTTATCTAGCCCAGCAATTCTATTGGTTCTTAACCAACACACCCTCGCTTTACATCATATCTCATCTCTGGTGGAAACGCAGCCACCTCATTTACGTTTAAGCAACATTGGCGCTCAACATTGCTATCTGTCACCTCGATTGACAAAAGCATGTGCTTCCAGTCAGACTGAGCGAGAAAGCGAATATGTTGCCTAAGGCCCGACGCAGACGACGCACTTTTTGTCCTATCGAGTCTGCCGTCAACTATGAAAATGGTCCGCGCGTCGTGTGCGTTACTGCATATGATTGCATAGGTTCTATTTTCACAGACTTAAAATTGCGTCATGGATAGTCTGTCGTCTGCGTAGGGCCTAAATGTAAATGAGGCATACCCAAGCTAACATAACCACCAACTATAGGCCCTGACGGAAGAAGGCACGCAACTGGAGGGACACCCAATCTCTGTGGCGGTCGAATCTCGCCCGGAGACCGCCGTGGTGGTGGGGGTTCCGTACGAAGCCAGCAATGACTACGTGAAGCTGCTGTTCTCACAGTGCGGCGAGGTCACACATATACACGAGTTCAGCAAGACCAAGTATAAGATCTGTGAGTATTCAGTCTTTAGGTTGCATGTGTAAACATATACATGAGTTCAGCGGGACTAAGTTTAAGATCTGTGAGTATTTAATACCCACTTATACGAAAGTTTATGTATTCTATGTTTGTTAATCATATATGAAGGTAGAATATAACCAGTCACTATATCTGAACCTTATGTCCATCGAGTCTTACAACGAGCCGAGGCTCTCCCTACCCATTAAGGGATAAAGACGTACTGTATCTGTAACAGCAAAACCAAAATATAAAATAACAAATATAAAACATACATCTGTTAATTTGAACTTTTTAGTTCAAATGTTATGTTGTGTTCAAGTATTTTTTTAAACATATTTTATGTGTTTTACTAATTACAATGCTCTAGTTTATTTACATGTATTATTTACATTGTTAAGAAACTTTTTACTGCACGCTGATAAGGTATCCTATAAATCATATAAAAAAATCAAGGCCCCAAAAGGTGTATTAATAAAATTGTAAAAACACCTCAACCACGTGTTTTTCCCTGAATCTGGCGAAGTGCTCTTGCTCTTGACCTTGGTAATTCAGAGGTTACTGACCCGGGGTATGACGTCATCGGCATCACTCATCACTGCCCATTATAAATCTTCAGGGCTATAACAGCTGAATAGAGTCGTCTAATCTATTTAAGAGATAAAGTATTTTATTTTTAATTAATGACACAAATTACGTATTTTGATTTCGTTATGATTTCAATAGGTTGTTGAACTCATTTTAAAGTCAGCCGTGTTTGTTTTTCCAACAATGTAGATTTCGCGCCTTTTGAAAATTATAGCGTTCATAAATATAACAAAAAAATAATAATACACACCTGCCTACATTGTGCTTGGATAATGATAATTAGCTGGTTTAATTTGTAACTATTGACTTCTAAGACAAAAGTACTTATAAAAAATAAAAATAAACATTTATAAACAAAGTTCCATTCACTTACTATTTTTTTCTATGTATGATTCATGAGAAAGGCCAATCAATAATTAATCACTAATTTAAGATGCTTTGTAGATCTTTGTATACATTATTTATCTATTTATTAATGTAACTAGCCCACTGCGCGCCTTGGGCAACTGTCTGTCTAGTGAGTTCCTAATTATAAAGTAATAAATAAAGAAATAATTTCGACTCGACCAGAAGAAGATCAATCTCTCTCGTCCTGCCAATCTTACCACATAACAAAAGAAACAAGAAATGAGATGAGAAATTTGCATTTGCAGAGTATTTGTGTTGTTGTCGGCATGTTTCTATTCTTTTTTGTATTTTTTTTTTTGTTGTGTTGTGTTTTTTATCTAAGAAATAAACATATTCTATTTTAAATGGCACCATATTTGGTCCACAGTGCGGGTGACCTTCACAGCGAAGGAAGCGGTGGAGAAGGCAATGAAGCTGGACCGCGAGCTGCGCATCAACGGGTTCCGCATCACGGTCACGCGCTACCGCGAGGAGGACGAACAGAAGGTGCACACGCCTAACCATAACAAGGTAACTGCTGTTTTGGATACTCAGCACTCTTACTCATTCTCTTTCATTATTCATTTATAGGTTATCTCTTTTTACACGACTGACCAAAAAAGGAGTGTTATGTTTTCAGGGTTCATGTATGTATGTAAGTAGGTATGTATGTATGTAAGTTTCTTTATTCCACCATAAGTCCTGAACGGCTTAACAGATTTTGATGTGAGAGGTATTTTTAGATTCCTTGCATTCCTCCGAGTGACATAGGCTATATGACGTCATCATAAAAACAATGTGGCGGATTATATATGCGATAAATAGCAGACCAAAAAAATAAAATTTGATCAATCTTATCGAGTGGGGTATCAAATTGAAGGGCTTTAAAAGGCGATTTCAAAAATGTATATAACTTATATGTTTGTATGTACTTTTTGAGGAAAAACTTGTCAGTCGTGTTTTTTATTTTTAATTTATATTTTTTAAAATAAAATATTACAAAAAATAAAAAAGCTGCCGGTGGTCAGGGCTCCAGCAAGAGGAATCTCCTCTTATTTATTATATTGCTATCATTAACAATTGTTGCAGAACAAGCGGCCGCACCCGAACGCCAACCAGAACCGCAACTCCAACATCGCCAACAACAGTCCCAACGCCAACCGACCCAACTTCCGCGGCCGGGGCGCCTTCAACGCCAGGGGCAACTTCAGAGGTACGCTCTATTTTGTTATTATGATAATTTGCGTTGTTAATTAGCTATTTTTATCCTTTGAGCTTATTATTATGTATTTGATTGTGGTCAAGAGCAAACCCATATTTAATAAAAAAAAAAAAAAAATTGAATTATCGATAATTTGCTATTATTATCTTTTGAGCTTATCGATACTACCTATTGTATAGTACTTTTAATAACTGCCAGTATGGTTATGATACCACTAGCTTTTGCCCGTGGCTTCGTCCGCGTGAATTTCCCATGGGAATAGTGCTTTTTCACGGGGTGAAAGGTACCCTATGTCCTTCTCAGTACTTCTAACTATAAGTATGCAAAATTTCAGGAAGGTTCAGTGGATAAAGTGTGAAGAGGTCACAAACAAATAAACAAGTTCTTACTTAGCACGGGGCTCCAGCACCTAATATAAATATCTTTTGATGAATAAATCTGTATGTAAATACTGTTGGTGTACCCTTCGATCAAGTATAAAAAAATAGATACACATTTCCTTACAAAATTCACCGAAATAGTGTCCGAACAGCAATACATACTTAGACATTTGTTTATCACTTCAAGTATTACGTAACAAGTCTTAAAGAGTCAAATAATTTTATCAAAATTAAACCTTATCTGCGTACTAGAAGGTTGAAAATAAAACCTGTTAAGTTTGTTTCATATCACCCTTGGTTTTGAACACAGGATAAAGCAATAAATTTTAATGCCACTCGATGCCATGTAGAACATGGGATGAGTGGAGCTGCCTTTGTTAGTTTTAAAAATATCATACCTGGGTCGATATCATATTAAAATATCTTCGTAAAATCTTATAGACAATAGTTATAGACAATAGTTATAGATATTGTTTAGGTTGACTTTTATATCTCGTTAAAAATGACTAACAATATACCCACGAAGTAAAACATATTTACTTCCTGTGCTTTAAAAATTTAGTTGCGTGATTCCACCCAAATACACATAGTTCCATACATACATATTACATAATTGCAAATTAAATAAAATATTGTAAAATATAATTAATAAATAAAAAACAACAGCGTCTCTATTACTTTAAGAACAGAGTCATCGTATAACTTAAACAAATTATGTTGCAAAACAACGGTATGGATTTGTAAGTTCGGCTAGTGTCTATTCAATTTCAATGCTTATACTCTCACCAAATGTAATTTAAATAAACTAAAAAAATGTTTTATGATACTTTCTTGGCCAAATACTTAAGGAATTTCATGTATATTATAATGATAACAAAGGTAATTACCTAAAAAAAGACACTAAATGTTCTTTTAGCGTTCTGGACGTGTGATTTTTACAATTTTTTACGGAGCACTGCGGCGTGTTTACACTCGGAACGGACGAATGCTACTAAATGAAAAGGCAACCCAAAACATCAAATGGGCAGTCATTTGGTGAGGACGCTTTTTTGTTGTGGGTTGTGTATCTATTTTTTTATACTTGATCGAAGGGTGTACCTCAATAAATAAAATAAAAAATAAATGATAAAAAAAAACCAAATAAACTCACTTTCGCATTTATAATATTAGTTAGGAAGTTAGGATTTGCTTACGGGTATACGCAAATGTCGACTCTATGGAATGCTTTCTTTAAGACTATAATTGTTTGTTCTGTAGGCGCTCGCGGCCGCGGCGCGTTCGGCGGTCGCGGCGTGTCGTTCCCGCGCGGCGGGTTCGCGCCGGGCAGCGCGCCCTACATGCCGCCGCAGCCCTTCATGGGACGCCCGGTAACCACACCACATACTACACTAACGATATGCCGCCGATAAATTATCTGTTCGCGAAAATACTCGGAAATTTCTCGGGTTTTTAGGAAAATTTTCCGTTCTGAATATTTCCGAGAATTTTTTTTTCCTCTATATTTTGGCATCAATCATTACATACAAAATATTACTTATAATTCGACTGTGCAATTTCAAAACCTAGCAAAGGACAAATTTAAAAAAAAAACCTGGGTTACAACCACGTTTTTTTTTTCCCCATTGCACAGCCGAACTATGTTCTTAGCTAAAGACAATGAGTGCCGAATTTTTATAAATATATCTTTCGAAAAATTTCCAAGAAAGTTTCCGCGTTTCTTTGAAAATTTCGAGAATGGCACATCACTATACTATATTGTGCTCTAATATTTCAATAGAGGCCTAATTCTCGTAATAAAAGTCGCTGCGATGTCGTGACAACTTGCACTATTTGAGCGGTGCGGCAATACAAAAGTATGGCTTAATACTGTTGCACCACTCGCAAACTGTTAGTCTCTACGATACCGCAGCGACTTTAAATATGAGAATTAAGCTACAGGACTTATTATTGGTACCCTAATTCTCATATAAAATTCCGGTAAATACTAGTACTTTTCGATATTTTCATTATATGATAATTTGATCCCTGCCCCGATTTAAAAACAATATTAGTGCCAAAAAATTATCTGACAAAGTTGTGTTTTCTATCACATTATTTTTGCTTACCGAAATCCCATTAAAATAGATCATATATCTTATAAACCAAAACGCCATACGAATAGATCATATTATAAAAATACTATGTAGTATTTATTCACAGCACTCATTTTTATTTTTTGTTATTTTTATATCCCATTGCTAACACTCTACTGGACAGTTATCTCCTAAAGCAGTTACAACAATTAAAACTTTTTTTGTGTCTCAGTTGCTGTCCGGTAAAGTAAATCTCTGTTCCCAATTTGTTTACTGTATTTTTTTGCAATAATTTCACCCGTGCTTTTTTTTATTTTTTTGCATGCATATAGTCACAATAAAGAAACGAGTGCATAGAATAATGTGCAAAGAAATGCAGTATCTTATTTTTCAATGCAAGCAGCGGAAATAACTAAAATGATATAAATAGGCATTTTTTTAAGAACTCCTTAATTTCGTTATTGGTGTGGAAAAGAAATTGTTTTTATTATACACGCTTCACGCTAGAAGAAAGACTTTCGAAATATTTAAAAATGAACGCGATAGTTTTTTTTTTCATCAACAGATAGGAGTGTTGCTTGCAATGAAATCGACTCCCAAACTGCTTCCTTTGACTGATTCTGTGCATTCTTTTCAGAGTTACCTGTAGTTGAACATTAAGTTACTACACGCGCTAAAGGTAACAGTGAAATGTGTCAATCTACGGGAAAAGGTACCTTATGGTCGTTGGCACTTAAACTTGTACGATTTTCTGAAAAACTTATGGACATATCGAGGCGCGAATTCCACGCTTCGTGTAAAACTTGTATATGTGCGTCTCGCTCTTTAGTGTAACTCTAAGTCTCTCTCGCTCTAATTTCGCACGCAGCGCGAAATACGCGTGGGTTTGACAAGAGCGCCAAATATAGGTGCCAATGGCCATAAGGTACCTTTTCCCGTGGATTGATACAAATGTTTCTTATGTTTATGTTAGGACTCCTTCATATGGACTGGTTTGTTAACTAGCTAGTTTTTTAGATCTGAATTAGTCTTTTTAACCAAATATTTAGGTGTATTTTGATTGTATCATTGAAATAAGTCTGTGTAAACGGATCTTTAGTATACTGTAGTTGATATTTGATAAATAATATTATTTTCTGTTCCAGCAGGGCGGGTTCATGAACGATGGACAACGGCCGAACAAGCGTCTCCGGCAAATGTAACCTTATCACAAAGACATAAAATCCAATATCGTGCGTCGTCGTCCTATGTTCGTGTGTTTGTGCGTGTGCGAGCGTCCCTGAGACTCTACAGTGACATACAGTATCGAGATAAATCTAGCTAATTGTATTTACTAAGTACATGAAATAATTGTAAGTTGTCTTTTTGACAGGTAATAAATGTAATTACTAACAATTTGATGTTTTATTTCTACTTCTAGTACAAATTATTTGAAAATCCTAACTAATATTATAAATGCGAAAGTAAGTTTGTTACCTCTTTACGCTTTATCTACTGAATTAATCTTCCTGAAATTTCGCAAACACTATTACTACCTACTACCATCGATCAAATATTACAAGTACTTACTATCTTTAGTTAGAAGTACTGAGAAGGACATAGAGTACCTTTCATCCCTGGAAAGAGCACTGTTCTCGTGGGAAATTAACGTGGGCGAAGCCGCGAGCAAAAGCTAGTTATGTGAAAGTGTTTGTCCTTTCACGTTAAAACGGAGCAATGGATTGATTTGTTTTATTTTGTGTGGAGATAGTTACCGAGTCCGTGTTGCTACTAGCTAGACTTTATAATAGATAGTATTTGCTAGAGCTGGAGAGTGATTTAGGCTTCCGGGAAATGATTACCACGAAAAAACATGAACCTATTAGTGTTATCCTCTCGCTATTAGATGGCGCCATATCTTAAATTCTATGAAAAAGTATCTTGCCGTATTTACTACTCGCCCATAGATGGCGCTACTGTAGTATGTAATTCTGCCATCCTTTGTCGCCTTTGGGCGGGTAATATCTAGTTTATTACAAAATGAGAGTTTGGTTTTGTCTGTTTATTAATTTACTGAACACATTTCCACTGGCCACTGGGCTGCTATGGTACTGTAAAATTAAAAAAAACCACTACACGGGAATGGAATGGAACAGCAAGGGTGGACCGGGGTTGAGTGAGAGTGCTCTGGGCTGATGTCCATTATTCATAATTGTCCCATTATGTAAACAATCTCACCATGTCTTTTTAAGAGTTTACTTACACCAATAAAAATTAAAATAGACTTTTTAGGAAATTACTTTCGTGGTTAATAAATGTTTTACTTTAGAATGTTAGGTTTGAACTAATATTTGATTTATTTTTAACAAAATTCAATAAAAAAGTACTGTGAAGATTGTTTACATAATGGATAAATGGACCATACCTTCTATTTCGGGCGCCTAATAAAAAAAAACCCTCCTAGAGGGCGCCGGCCGAACGTCCAGTGGCGCCCCCATATGGGGAAGCTGTTTGTTTGCTGTTGCAGTGATTGTGTTTTTAATAAACCAATTATTTTCTCTGATCCACCAGCGAACATTAAGTTTTGAAACTATGATATTATATAATTTGTGGTTGTAGTCATTCCCTAACGCTTGATTCATGTGATACAGTTTTATATTAGCTGAATAAGAATTTTGGTTTCTTCAGCTAAATGGAAAAAAGGCTATACCATTTGCCGTTTAGATGATGAAGCAAAATTAAGCAAAATGAAACCATGTTAACGGCATTATTCACACTAATAAAAAATACGATATTATTGCCATACTAGGTGATCCTGGGTGCTAATTAATGCAGCTCTTTTGAACTGTCATTTTCTCTTCAAATATACCTAATTTAGTTGTCTAGGTCGACGACCAACTTTAAGCACTTAAATAGGTACTTTTCAAGCGATATTTCAACATGACAATTTTATTATTATACTAGCCGCGTCCCGGGGCTTCCTCCCGTGGGAATTTCGAGATAAAAACTTCCCTATGTGCTATTCCCCGCAAAGTTGGCCGTCCCAAGCAGACCTGGCGACGCACTATTGCAGCGGAGCTCAAGACAATCGGGCTGACCTGGCCTGAAGTGAAGCGCGTAGCCCAAGATCGAGGAAACTGGCGAAACACTGTCGACGCCCTCTGCCCCACATGGGGGCCATAGGACTCAAATCATGTGCTATTCCCGGTATTTTTCTACCCGTGTACCAAATTTTATCGAAATCCGTCCAGTAGATATTGCGTGATTGAGTAACAAACATTCTCACAAAGTTTCAAACTCACATCCAAACCTTTGCATTTATAATATTAGTAGAGTAAGTTCTCTAAATATGGACTACCACATCGTCTTTGTTAAATAAAACTCAGAATTTAAATGCTTATAAATATTTATTATCGTAAATCTATGAAGAAACTAATATAAGTTAACAAAATAGACTCAATTCTCAAAACATAACAACAGTTTTAACAATTTCCTTTCTTTTTATTAAACCTGCACTTTGGCCTTTTTTTAAAATGGTCATATTATATGGACCACAGCGTTTACAATAAGGACCATAAAATGGAATTCAGGTTTCTCGGCAAAATAAACAATGGAATCGGCCACTGTCCACGCCAGCACACTCATATCGTTAATGGTGGTGTCGATGCAATTTCCTAAAACAAAATTATGCATTTTAAAACGTATCTTAACACCGTTTTAATATGGACCAGTCCATATTTAGGACTTAAGACGTAATGCATATTTAGGACTTTAGACGTAGTCCATATTAAAAAACGTCATACTTTTATGTTATGATATTTGTATCATGTTATAGTAAATAACTAGAACAATCCGGGTTATCTCTACAATACAGACATATAATAATGGCTCTAGAATTAAAACAATGAAAGCTTAATAGCGGAAAAGATAATAGTAATAACCTTACAAAACTTACCGAAAAAGTACATACAGCGACGCAAAAATTCATAATGGCGATCAGTGACACAAATACGCCGTGTAAACTCTCTGTGATCGACTGGAGGTGCGCGGCGGGACAGAGAGCGTTGAACGTAATTAACTTCACTGCAGTTGTAGCGATATTTAGCGAAATTTCACCGTAGTCCATATTGTATGACTAGTCCATATTTAGGGAAATTATCTAGGATGGCCACTAAATTTGTAATTTGTCTATCACATTGTCAGCGTCTGTAAAAAATAAACACTAAAACAAGTTACGGGATCTTCCTTGTATAATGGGTTGACAACTTTAACTGATACCATAAAAATTAAAATATGTTTTCTCAAAAATGCTCGGAAATGTAGACATTATTGTTGTAAAAAGTTGACAGGAAGTTTGTGATTCCTGGCTCATGCAGTACTTTCCTGGCCTAGGCCGGGAAATTTGTATGAAAATTCATCCCTGGAATGGAAGCACTAAGTTCACCAATTTCCTTATTTTATTTATCACCATTTATTGATCAAATTCTTACAAGGCGAAACAAGCAAACACTTGGCTACACTTTCATTTGTAGAACGTATCGTAAGATTCAATCAGTCAGTAATTTATTGAAGAGTGAGACTGGCAGCAAACGCACGAGCTCGCGTCAACAACCGGGAAAAAGAAAAATATTTCAAATATTAAATACTGGCCGCAAAGTTATGCCAAACTAAAATGTATAAAAAAGTTTGTTTAACATTTTTGTTTCTAATAATACTGGCCGAATGCACGCGGTTTCCATCCCGCCGAAATCATTCAAAAAAGGAGTCGAAAAGTGACAAAAGTGTGCGTGTACGCGGTGATATTTTTGAAAATATGTTCAGTATTTACGATCCCACATTTTTGTCGTCCGTGTGGCCTAAAATAAGAAATGGTGTTCATATAACATTGAGTGACACTTGTTATAAGAATTTAACGCAGCTCTATGAGGATTTAGCTAAAGGACGTCTCTGGGCCTATATGGGTAAGTTTAGTTTTACTTTAAAATAGAAAAATGCCAAGAGTACAGAAATAATGCAAAAAAAATAAAATAGGGGGCGTTCACTTGCATTGCAGGACTTGCTTACGCATATCAAGGATCTAGGTGTCGATTCTGCAATCGTTAAGTCATAATTTTGAGACACAATTATGACGACGCTCAGACTGAATCTATATCTAAAAACTGTGTTCTATCTAGCATTATGAGCATTGCATTTAAAAATAAAGTATTGAAAAGACAGAATACAAGGATTATAATATTTTAAAGACAAAATTTACTATGATAAGTTATACGAAGTATTACTTTTTTTTTTTTTTATAACATAGGGCGGCAAACGAGCAAGCGGGTCACCTGATGGTAAGTAATCACCGCTGCCCATGGACAACCACAACACCAGGGGTATCGCAGGAGTGTTGCCGGCCTTTTAAAAAGACGTAGGCTCGTTTTTTGAAGGTTCCAATGTCGTATCGGTTCGGGAACACCGCCGCAGGAAGCTGATTCCACAGTTTGGTCGTACGTGGCAAGAAGTGTCTTTTAAAACGCACGGTGGTTGACAGCCAATCATCCAGGTGGTTTGGATGAAATTTCAGTTTATGGCGGGTGGTATGGTGGTGAAATTTTGCGGCGGGTATTAGGTCAAACAATTCCTCAGAGCACTCCCCGTGAAAAATGCGGTAGAGAATGCACAAGGATCCAACATCCCTGCGCAGAGCCAGAGGATCGAGGCGGCCGACGAGAATCTCGTCGTCGACCATGCGTATCGCACGACGTTGGACGCGGTCAAAAGGGAGAAGTTGGTATTGAGGAGCCCCGGCCCAGAGGTGAGAGCAATATTCCATGTGCGGCCTGACTTGTGCCTTATACAGCTGAAGGCGATGCGCCGAAGTGAAATATCGCCTCGCTCTGCCGAGGACACCCAATTTTTTAGAAGCCAACTTAGCCTTATCTTCAAGGTGACCGCGAAATTGAACGTCGCACGAAATCTCAACGCCTAAAATTACGATTTTTGGCTGTGTATGTAGGGAAGCGCCCTGGAAAGAAGGAGATAGGACAAAGGGGCTTTTTTTCGCGGTAAACGCACAGACTTGTGTTTTTTTGGGGTTAAATTGAACTAGGTTGGAATTACCCCAGTTTGAAACTTGGTTTAAAGAAGTTTCAACCTCAGATACAAGTTTATTTCGACACTCAGAGACGCGCGCCCGAGAAATGTTACCTTGACCGGAATAAAAGGAGTCCACCGTGCTATCATCTGCATAGCAATGGATGCTGCTGGGTTGCAGCATATCATTGATATGCAAAAGAAAAAGCGTTGGGGACAGAAAACAGCCCTGTGGGACACCAGCATTCACGGGCTTATATGCAGAACAAGAACCGTCAACAACGACTTTAATGCTGCGCCCTGTGAGGAAACTGGTAGCCCATTGGCATAATTTCTCGGGCAACCCGTAGGAAGGAAGCTTCGATAGAAGAGCTTTGTGCCAGACCCGATCGAAGGCTTTCGCCATATCTAAACTGGCCGCCAGGCCCTCCCCTTACTCTCAACCGCTTCCGCCCATTTATGGGTCAGGTATACCAGAAGATCGCCAGCAGACCGCCCATGACGAAATCCGTACTGGCGATCGCTTATGAGTTGGTGCTCCTCAAGGTAAGATAGAAGCTGGCGGTTTATAATGGATTCCATTATTTTGGAGAGCAGGGAGGTAATGGCAATAGGCCTGTAATTGCCAGGATCAGAGCGATCACCTTTCTTGGGTATTGGGTGAACTAAAGCAGTCTTCCAAGCCGACGGGACAACGCCTGTAGCGTAGGAGTGTTGAAAAAGGCGCGTCAAAACCGGAGTCAACTCAGGAGCGCAGGTTTTGAGCACAATGGCAGGGATTCCGTTGTGATGTTGGCACAAAAGGGGTGGATTGAAACAACGAGCGCGGAGTAAAAACTGATTTTAATTCTATAAAATATTTCTTATATACTAACATACAATAAACCTTTTAATTGGGTGGTCGTCACATGATAGGCATCAGATTACAAAGAGAACGCCGAAGCTTCTATAACAATGGATGCCGCCTGCATTCCTATCTCAAGTTACAATATAAATATTTATTTAATTTGATACTTTTCATGTTAAATATTAATTTGATACCTTTTTGTTTATATCTATTGAATCTATACATACTACATCTCCTTCCTTTTGGAAAAAAAAAAAATGTAACATATATATGGACTTTTTTTTTTTTTCATTATACAATCTTTGGTTTTATGAATTATTTTTACTTTATCTTTACCAAGTTTCCTATTTTATATTTACTTTCGACCAGTTTTACCAGATTATTACAATAATTACAATCTGAGAGGTATCAAATTTGATTTTCAACTTATCTGTATGTTTATCTAGTGGTTAACTTTCATATGATACATATTATATTACATAATCTTTTCATAAATAAATAAGGTATTGAAAACTGGATACAATGGTATTGATGAATTAGTTTAAATCATTCTTTCAAGCCAAATACACTTAGGTTACTGAACAACTATCGTATATGCTTAAGAACTATCGGAAACTAAAATAAGCAGATACATATTCATCCTTACCGAACGATCTAAGTAACTTCTACAGATCTCTCATTATTTAATTGACTTATTGTTAAATTTTATCAACATATATTTTCCTTATGTTAATCTTAGTCTTATTAATGTATCTATTAAAATTTCGTTACATTAAAATATTGTCTTTATCATATAGGTATGTGTATTCCTCAATTTTTATTGTATATTCTCATTCTTTAGTCACATTTTTAATTTTTTATTATCGTAATATTTATTTGTCAAATCTTAGTTATTTTTTTTTTTTTTTTTTTTTTTTTGCAACTTAATTTTGTTACTTGACGTTTTATTTTGAAAGTTATTATTTAGGTATATTAGATAATTCAAAATATCAGAACTCAAAATATCGTAATTAGATTCGCAGCACTTAGATGTCTTGACTAGCGGTGCCTGCTGAGTCAACAGATCATGAGCGCTTGTACTAGGATCTCGTCCTGCATCTGAATATTTAACTCATTCGTAAACGCCGATACTTTTAGAATTTGATGTGTAATCTATAGCTTTAATTTTTTTTTTTTTTTCTTTTTTTTTTTCAAGAAAATTTTTGTTCATAGAATATGTAAGCCTTTACAACAAATTACCCAAATTAATTAATTTCTAGCAAAACGATTTATTGATAGTTTTTGATAATAGAAAAGCATTGGTTTTTTGATATACTGTCTAATTCGTCTTCTTATGTGAGTGGGTGAGCTCGGTGATGAGACTCGCTTTACTTCTCTCTATTAATATCCATGATTTGAGAATATTGACGTCAGCAAAGTGCGATAAGCAAAAGATAACGTTCACGAAATGATAGGTATTTAAAATATTTTTCGGTGAATAAAGATTTTGAGTTGAGTTTGGAGTTTGAAACCAATTAAAATGTTACTTATACAACTTTTATTAATACGAACACGCACTAATGTTGTATACGAATAGTTAGGAAATTGCAAGGTGCTTTTATTTTGTCAACATCAACTGAATAAGTAAAAAAAATGCTATAACAGATTATAACATTATCCCTGGAAGAGCCTTATATACATTTATTTATTTACACACATACATTTTATTTATTTATTTGTTTACTAGTCATCAAATGATTTTTATTATGTGCATTAGGATATTTTTCAAAGTATGTACTTATTTACTTTTAATTATATATATATTTTTTTTTTTTTTATATAATTCATTCAGTTCCTTTTTATACCAAGTTCCTTCACAAAGGCACGTCGTGTCATTTGTGCTGGGAAGCATGGGTAATTAACAATATTTTATTTATTTTATCTTGTATTAATATTTTTGACTCTTCTTTGTTTTTCTTCCCTAATATATTTAGTTCGAACTTTGTTTATTTTTTTTTTTTTTTGCATTTATTTATTGCCATTCATATTACCCCCATTATTACTTGATACGACTTATTATTAAATAACATAAACGGACCTCTCTGTTTGGTATCCGTCGCCGGCCGGCTTATACAATTATTGTAGGTACTTAACAAAACTTATGAGTCGACTCTCACATTATTTTTTTTTTTTATAATATCATATATTGAAGCACTACTTATTCAAGTAAAGAATCATCTTTTAAGACAAATTTTATTATGTCTCCAACTTTATATAGTGTAAAGAAGGATGATGCTCTTGTGCCAGGGTACTGATTTAAGACTTCAAATGTCTCCAACATTTCTCACGGTGGAACGTCGTTCCGACTATGATCGAATATGAAGGACCAGTTAATTCCTATGTACCTACACGCGTATCAAATTATTCATTTTATAACTCATGGCGTTATCATTATTAATTTTTCTTATTATCATTTCCTTTTTGTATTACCTATCATTTTCTTTATTTATTTCATTTTTTTTTTTTTTTTTTTTTTTTTTTTTATTATTATTCTGTTGTATTATTTACTTATTTATATTATTGAAGTCGTTAAAGTCATTTTACAGTCATTGTTCGAAAGCCATTGGTTTAAAAGAATTTCGATAACTTTAAGCGCTATTAGTTTATCGAATTCTAATTCACCAATGTTTCTAATTCCGTCATTTACTCAGTCAAGTCTTTGTTTACTAAAACAGTCTCGTTGAGATACAATAATTGTCTAAAATTCATTTTTTTTTTTTTCTAAGTATTACTTATTTTTTACTCTTCCAGGTGAACAATATAATTAATTGATGCGGGTTATTAATACCTAGTATTTAACTCATTATTCTATTAGATACAGCCATCGTAGCGTAGAAACACTTTTAACAATTATTACACTGGTATACAAGGTTTTGGTGCATGACAACCGAAAGATAATTTATGCCTTATGCATTGCATAAATATGATTCTAGTAGTAAAAGTACGTCCTACGTGGAAATTTTGAGTTATTTGATGTCAGAAGTTCACAATCTTCAATTCTGTGTAACTTTAAAATATATATATATATACATTAAATGTCCATTTTTTTTTTTTTTTTTTTTTTTTTTATTGTGAATATACCTGTCTTATGGTAATTACCCACCTGAATACGATATCGTTTAGATCGTGTCTATATTTAGTCCCTATTTTATTATATATTTCTTCTAAAATAATGCACATTTTTCCATATAATTGCCATTGAGTGTTTTGAATGGGGAAAACAGTGACATTTATTTTTCTTGATTATTACATCATAAAACTAAAGGTTTGTCAAGTGAAGCTCTATTTTAATAATGATTAGTTTTTTCTTTGTTTTTCGAATTGAAACATATTTTTTGGAATAAAATTCGTTCACAGTACATCTTCAAATATTAGTAAAATCACTGAAATTTTCGATAAAAAAGTTTACTCAGTTTACTGGTAACAGATACAAAATATTTTCAATTTTGTGTAGTATATGTAATTCTACAAGTAAAATAGTATGTTTTCAGGCGCTATCCCAAAAGTCGAAATTTTGTTGACCAGTGTTTATCATTAAACATTGATAAAATTTATTTTAAAATATCCATGAGTAACACAATTTAATAATATTTATTTAAACCCATGATTAATACGAACAGAGTTTACTCGTGAAGTATAGTTACAGATTACAATTAGTGTTAATTTATTTCAATAGGTTCACGAAAGTTAACCGATATCTAGTATTATCTAAAACTGCATTTTAAGATAACTAATTTATTAATTGTATGAACAGAAAGTTTTAGACAGTATTCCTTTTGTAATAAATTACTAAAATTAAATTTTCAAATAATAAAATGGTCAGTTTGTCTGGCGTATTGGCTGATAGTTAAGATAAATTGACTTGTTCTGAAAAACTTTTACTTAAATTTTACGTTACAAAGGTAGTCTTGAAGGAATTACTTTTGCAATATAATATAATAACTTGTGAACCGTGAACTATAACAGTGTATTTAAATCAACAAAAGTTTTAATTAAAATATGGCAATTTTTTTTTTTTTGTATTGTTTTTCCTTACGTTTATTGTGTCCTTACCGTCATGTAATGTTGGTCGGCGTAGCTAATCGTTGGCGTCTAATAACTTCGAATTAACTTTTTTTTCGATAACTAGATTGTCAGTGAATGCGAAGATTTCTTAAAAAAACTATAATGATATTGTTTGATTACTTTCATTAATATTGCTAATGTTTTAGCGAAAAGTTTGTATGAAGCTCACATTTGTATTACTAAATTTTGACAAATAATTGATAAAAAAAAATACTTTTAAAAATATTAATGTAAATATACGGAAAGTTTTTTTTTTTTTTCTTTTGTACCGAAAGTCTATCACGTGATATCCTGCATCATGTAGAAGAAACAGAAGAAACAACTATTATACGGAATATTCACTGCACCTCACCACTCTTTGTATGTTGAGTCCCTTTCGTATGAAATTTCCCAAATAAATATGTTTTCACTACTATAGATCCTGTTCATTTTAGCTACTGCCTTTGTTCCATCCTCAAATTCTGCGTCTAGAGTGTTCACTAGCATGGAAAAAGTTGTTCCCGTGATTTTTCGGGGACACAGCAAGCTGCTTCCTGTTTTGCCTTCAATATATGCTCTAATGGCCAGTCTCCCTTCCTTCCAATATAATTGTGCACCTTCGTATTGCACTTCATATTTGTGGCAGAACAATTTTACTACAGCCTCTATTTCTTTTTGGTACATCTTCATGGTAGATATTTGTCTTTAATGTAAATCTTTTGACCGGACTACTAGTTCTTTCGGTTGTTCACAAGTGATTGTAACTTCCCATAATAAGTTTAAGTGTATTTAATATATTTTTTTATAAAATCTGATACCTTGGATCGTATTCGTATCTCAGGTCTTGAGCCGTTGGCGCATGGCGCAGCCGGTGCCATATTAGGCGTGCACCTATTTAGGTTATTGGAATGTGATTTACCTGGTATGTGTGCTCATATGTATGTACCTGTTAGTATTATTTCCGATTTCTGTAGTTATTTATTAATTTCACAATTTAAATTAATATAATATATAGAATAGTACAGTATAGTTATTATAGGTATCTAGTTTAAAACCTCCTTGGTCCTTGATTAGCTTCTGTGTTACGTCCTGTAGTACCTCCTGAGTTATTTTTCGTGGTTGAGCGCACTATCACCGTCGGTCGGCGGTCTTGGTTGGTTGTCTGGTGCCTTTTGGAACTACTGGCAATCCGAGTCCCTTGCGGTGGTGATGGCATCGAGATGTCGATGTTTACAACAACATATTTTTGGCAGTATCGACGTCCCTGGATAATTGTTACCTTAAAGCCTTCTGCTGATTGTACCTCCACCTTCATGTTTGTTCCGTGATGGATACCGGCTAGTTGGAACTGTAGTGGTGCCGAGTGGATGGTTACTGGTACTCACTATGCACTATATACACGGAACTGCCTGCGAGCGTTCCGCACTGGCAGGGTCGCCATGTGATGTTGGCACAAAAGGGGTGGATTGAAACAACGAGCGCGGAGTAAAAACTGATTTTAATTCTATAAAATATTTCTTATATACTAACATACAATAAACCTTTTAATTGGGTGGTCGTCACATGATAGGCATCAGATTACAAAGAGAACGCCGAAGCTTCTATAACAATGGATGCCGCCTGCATTCCTATCTCAAGTTACAATATAAATATTTATTTAATTTGATACTTTTCATGTTAAATATTAATTTGATACCTTTTTGTTTATATCTATTGAATCTATACATACTACACCGTCAGGCCCATTGGACTTATGAATTTCGAGGGAGAAGAGTGCCTTCCGGACAGATTTTTGAGTAAACCGGATGTCCGGCATAGTACTCGCACAACGTGAAATATTCGGGGGTATTTTCCCCCCGTCATCCAAAGTCGAGTTAGACGCAAAAAAGGTACCCAGGAGATCGGCTTTCTCTTTTGCATCGTGGACCAAGGTGTCATTTGCCGTGCGCAAAGGTGGAAAAGATGGTTGACAAAAATTTCCCTGAACAGCTTTGGCAAGAGACCAGAATGATCGTGTACCCGAAGGAAGTTGGGCCAGTCTCTCACCAATTCTCCCGATATGTTTCGCCTTCGCAGTAGTCACAGCTTTTTTTAGGGATCTGGAGGCAAAATTATACTCCCTCTTAAGGTCGTTCGCTATTGGATCCCTAGTTGCCATTGCATTGGACCAGGTCTGAAATCGTGTTTGCTTTTGGCTATACGCCTCTTTGCAAGAACGGTCAAACCAGGGCTGAGACTTGCCACCAACAGGCACAACAGAACTTGGAACAAAGAGTTCCATGCCCTGCAGCACCACTTCAGCAACAGAGTCGGCAACGGCAGAAGCATCCCGAAGCGAGAAACAAACCCTGTCCCAAGGGTAGGAAGAAAAGAAGTTCCGCATCCCATCCCAATCTGCTGACTTAAAGTGCCAAACACGGCGGCTACCGAGAGAACGGGGCCGTAATTTGCGTGTGGATGGTACTATGCTCCGGATTAGGCAATGGTCTGATGAGCCCAGTGGAGCATCAACAGAGACTTTATAGCCATCCGGATGGGAGGTCAGCAGAAGATCAAGCCGTGAGGGCGTATGGCCTTCCACATCTGGTATGCGAGTAGGGGCAGAAACCATCTGTGTCAAACCATAGGCCGCGGCAAAGGCGTGAGCAGATCTACCCGCATGATCGGTTTTTTCCGATTGGAGCCATTCTATATGGTGGGCATTAAAGTCTCCAAGAATTATAATTTCTGCTGATGGGATCTGCTGCAGAACGTAATCTGTCGCCATACCGATATGCTCCATGAGTCGGTCAGTTTCGGTATCACCACTATGGGACCTGTAGAGGCATGCATAGACGCGAGGGTGGTCGTCACAATCTACACGAAGCCATAAAGTAGACAGGTCTTTGCCTTCAAAATTGCATAGACGGCGAACACAGACATCGTCCCTTACAAATACGCATACGCCAGCATGTGGCACGAATTTGTGCTCAATTTTGTAGCCGGGGTAAAGTAGGTATGACGCATCTGACGGAGACGATATCTGGGTTTCCGTTAAAAAGAATAAGGCCGGCTTTTCTGTCTCCAGATGGTAGTGGACTGAATTAAGGTTGGAATGAATACCCCTGATGTTGCACATATGGATGTGAAGTGCATGGGGGGTGCCGCAGCCTTATCTTGGGCAATGACGAGCGGGATTTTGCCCTCCCCAGAGTACGTAGGGCGGCCCAAGCATGAATGCTCAGGGAGGGATTCTCCTGTACGTAACGTACCGGTACCCTCCTGGGGTACTCTATTACTTTTAAATTCCGCTGCCATATTTGGGGGAGGGGGGATGGGCCTCCGGCTCTCTCACTCACCGAACGAAGCATAGAAGCCATGAAGCTACTACTCAAACGTCGATTTTCTGTGAGAGGGTGGTACTTCCCCGGACGAGCCGGCCCATTCATGCTACCAGTAAAATGAATTTTGCCGGTAGCGTGGCTCTACCACAACAAAGAAACACACTTATAACATACATACCGTAACTAAGATGTTATTAAGATTTACGATCTAAAACTGACGATGTTTTAACCTCTCAAATATAATTATAATAATTATAAAGTAACAGTAAACACTGATAGCTGATATGTCCAATTATGTGTAAGTCCCGATTATCACATAAAGTTAAACGAACCGTGACTCCATCTTAAAATAATACATGGTAATAATTACTAGTTTTGGAGAAATTCACGAAACATCTGTGTTGTTTTAAAGCTCTTATTTAACTTCTCTGATTCTATAATAAGGGTTTGGCTTTTTTCCTTTGAAGATACGGAACCTGAAATACTTAGTACTAAACTAGAACAATAGAATCGTAGATTTTTCATAAACACTACATTTCAATTGAAAATAGGAAGAACTACACCGGTAGTGTAGTGAGATCTGTCATCAACTCGCAAAGAAAAGTGAAGCGAACGCATTGTTAGATTGTTACAAGACTACACTCATTACATAACACTTCTTTACAATTATAGAGGAATTATGATAGAGTTGAGTTCGACGATCGATCGACAAATCATTCGCTCATGCAACGAATAAAATTACATCGAATTCTTGTACTTTTTATGCAAATAATTCTAATACATCATGCTAGTGTATAATCATTAGATTTGTGTTCGATATTTAGCTTATTGCGTTTATAGTAACTCTTATTGCCAACACGATAGAGTTTAAATACAGGCTGTTGATTTTTTTTAACGTGGTCTATGAAGGCGAGAGTGAGGTAAATGAATGGCTGGAAAAGCAAACAGTGAAAATGCAATATCTATAGATAAAATCTGTGTGTAAATTGATTGAAGAGACCGATTATTATTAACTGGATATTAACTGTAAATTTTCATCTTTGTATATGTTCATTATGTATAAGTAGAAAAAATAATTCGGCAACAATGCAGGTGCGTCTGCATACTAACACCGATCCTATACCTATCAAAAGAGGGGTGCGGCAAGGGGATACCATCTCCCCCAAACTATTTACTGCTGCTCTAGATGATGTCTTAAAAACTCTAGAATGGGATTCAGAGGGACTTAATATCAATGGTGTACATCTATCTCACCTACGATTTGCAGATGACCTGATATTGTTTGCCGAAACGCCGAATGAACTCCAAAAAATGCTGACTAGTCTTCATGACGCATCTCTGAGCGTAGGTCTTAAGATGAACATGACCAAGACAAAGGTTATGTCGAGCACATCTGGCCTCTTAAACACGAGCTTTACTGTTCATGGTGAGAGTATAGATGTGGTCGACAAATATACTTACCTTGGTCATTTTTTGTCTTTCGACAAAAAACTAAGATCAAAGGAGATTGATCGGCGTATACAGCTGGGCTGGGCAGCATTCAGTAAATTAGCAGACGTCTTCAAAAAACAGAGAAGTACCCCAAAGCTTAAAAACCCGCCTCTTCAACCAGTGTGTCCTTCCCACTATCACTTATGGTGCCGAGACATGGACTCTTACAAAAGGAACCATGTACAAGATTGCAGTTGCGCAAAGAGCCATGGAGCGAGCCATGCTTGGCATCAAATTGCAAGATCGAGTTCGCAACCTGGAGATAAGACGTCGAACGAAAGTTCAAGACGTGGTTTCCAGAGTTGCAACTTTAAAGTGGAACTGGGCTGGGCACCTGGCTAGAAGGAACGATGGAAGGTGGAGTAAAGCTATTACCGAGTGGTACCCCCGAAATGGAAAACGGAGTGTAGGGCATCCGGCAGCTAGATGGGTCGACGACGTTAAGAATATTGCTGGCAACAACTGGAGTAGGATGGCCCAGGACCGAGAAGGTTGGCGTAGACAGAAGGAGGCCTATACCCAGCAGTGGGTCACGGAAGGCTGTGGATGATGAAGTAGATAGATAGATAAGATAGATAATTTGTTTATTGTTATCAAAAAGACACACACGTTACAATTACACTAATAAGAGAAAACAAACAACAGTATGACAAAAAATAAATAAATATAAAAAGAAAATTAAACATGTGTGCCGCAGCGATAACAATAGGTTTAGGCTCAGCAATATGTTTGCTCTCAGAACAAACCACTGATTTTCAGCCTCCACCTCGGGTACACAGGGACGCATGTAACAATATCATTTGTGTTGTAGATGCATGATGTATCTATTTCAAAACAGCGTAACTAAAGGAATTTTGGAAATTCCACCCCTAAAAAATGAAATGGGTGATAACTCTGACTGATAAGGAACCCAAAGCTACAAACTACTATCATTTGATCATGTTTGCAGTGACGGACTCGTCCGGACGGTATGAGCCGGGCGTGTTCGCCGGCCAGGGCTTCTGGCTCGGCTCCAAGAGGCAGTGCTTCGATATGGTACGTAGGAGCTCATTTCAATAGTCTTCAGTCGCAAGTTTATCAACGCTATGAATGTGAAGGGTACAGAAATAAAAGCGCTCATCATCATCACCATATTTCGGATTATTTCGTAAAATCTAACTAACTAAGCCATCCAATTCGTTTAATTAGTTGAACATTCGTGATTTAAAAATGCTGTTTTTTGATTACAGGACAAGAATTTAAAGCAAGCTATGAAGTCTAAGGATTTAGTCGGTAAATATAATAATAGACAACTAAATGCGAGCTCTACAACATTTTCAAACTCAGATGTTTTGTAAACACATATATTCATGTTTTAATAAACATAACCATAATGTTTTTACACAGAATATGACTGGACCATTGGGTCAGACGTGAGAGGCGTCAATCCGCTGGTAGAGGAAACACGCCCCAAATTCAGACTAGCGTATTCAGTGGCTAAAATCTACATGACTGTCGTCAATACTAACTTTGCCCAGGTTAGTTTTACACATTTTCACGACATAGAAGTAAAAGAGAGGCGAGGAATGTGCACAAAATAGACAAAAGCTACCTAGGCTGTTTCAAGAGTTTCTTTCGGCATTTCTTCTCAGCAGTGGTCGTTTCGAAATGCTAGTAGTTTGTAGCTTTCAGATTTAAATACACTATGATTATAGAGGGATTTTCCGTGACACAAATTATAAAAAAAAATAGTTCCAGATGACTTCACAGATGGCGCTTTGTAAAAGGCGAGAGAAAAAGTTCCATACAAAAAGCAAAAAATTCATAGGATTGTCATTTAAAAAAAAAAAATTAGTAAAAAAAACAACTAAAAAGTATCAATATTGTGATTTGTGCAACTGTCAAACTGTTATGTGATTTTTTTTCTGCCTCTGGTTGACAAGAAAAAGCGCACCATATTGGTTCAGCCATTGTTACGACTCGGCTTTTATAAAACGCTATCTGTTGAGACTTTTTTATACTGATTTTTTTTTCTTAATTTAGCTGTCAGAAAATAGCTCATATAATTAGTTTTCGACACGAAAAAGTGCTTTCTTTGAAGCCAAGTTTCAATAAAGAATTTTTGATTTTGATTCCAATAATTCCCAGGGAGCGAAGTCGCGGGGCACAGATAAACTAAAATATATTTCCCACATTTTCCAGCAAAGCACAGTTTCAAGCTCCAAAAAGCAATAGTACACCTTCATCATCTGTTGTTCAATAGTAAAAAAAAATGTTTTCTGTATTCCAGCAATTCGACGTCACATTGGGCCTATGTCTGCCTCGAAGCTGTGATAGAGACGACATCACTTCAGTGTTAACCTTCTCTGTCATGCTGAACGACAATCTCAAATCCAATAGAACCATCTCTCGAGTCGTCAAAATGTCGTCTTTGAGAGAAGTCTCAGATCATTACGACTTCCTACACGACTTAGGAGCTGTTATACTCTTTGGAATCACTCTTATACTCGTTGTTGTATCTATAACAGCCACTGCGTTAGATTTGAAACTATTTAGATGCAAAAGGATATCTAGATCAATCACTTTTGATCTCCAAAAGTATAACAACACAGATGTCAACAGATTTCTTGATAGAAATAACAAAAATAATGATTGTATAAATGCTAATGTATGTAATGATGTGTCTATTGCAAATAAATTTAACAATATAAGTCTGGTGGCGATGAAGGATGTAGATTTGAATCCGGCTCCTCCTGTTACGCTGGACGTAGTTAATACGGAGCGAGCGTCGGGCAGTTGCAACAGATGTGGCAAGTACAGGCAAGTAATTTTTAAAAACGCTTGAATCTTTCCTTGCTGGTCTGGAAGCGAAAAAAAACGTAAAATGGGATGCTTCTCTTCCCGCGCAAATTGTACAAGTTAATTAAGGGAAAGGGCTATTCTATTATAAACACAGGAATTTTCTCTTAGGCGATTAGCTAGCAACCTACTTAACCTTAACTAATCTAAATTCCACCAAAAAGCCGGGTAGTAGGTTTTTAGCTGATCACGGCCTTCAAGTCTTGTAACTCTTGGCTCTGTCCTTTAAGAGATAAAATAGTGATCTGTATCTTAATCCTTTAAATTCTCAACAATTCATTGGCTTGGTCTTCTTGTAATGCCTCTAATGAAAAACCTTCAGTAAAACCTGGTCTTATTAATAAGGTAATTTAAATTTTTGGTAAATGTTGCATTGCAGAAGACAATGCAAAAGTCCCAAAAAGGCTGAAAATCTTCCCCCCTGTCCTCGAGTCAAATACAGTTCGGTTGCCAGCCTCCCCATGCACGACGGCAACAGACGTCTCCTCCGAAGGCTGTTCCTCTGCTTCTCGCTCAAGTACTGCTGGATGAGGATCTTTAACACCAATATGGCGAATAAGGACATGTCTGTCATGCATCTGATGAAGATTGTCGCCACTCTCTGGGTGATATTCATTCATGTCGCTGTCATTGTTAGTTATGCTACTGGTACGTATTGATACTAGAAAATTATATATTTGGTCCGAGTTTCCTGTGGGAATTTCGAGATAGAATTCAAAATTCCTTTCTTTAAGCTCACTTACGCTACACTACTTAGGGAACCATTGCAAAATTTCAAGTTTCCAGGTTCAGCGATTTCGTTTCTGCTTTGATACCAATTAGTCATTGCCCTATTTTATGACTATTTATAGATAAGCTAAGATGTATCCCAAAACAGCCACAGGAGCTCGTCCAGAAAGCACAGATAGTACCAATATTGAATGTTTTTTCTTATCTTTACAGTAAATACTATGAGTATATACAACCACGATAACATGTACTACATACTGTCAACGGGTACACTGGCATTTGACACATTGTTCTTTGTGAGGTAAGATTTAAGATAAACGTAAGTATCAATCCTAAAACATCTACCTAAAAGAAGAAGATTACTAGGTTATAAGTATCGTGTACAAAAGGAATCTAAAGTTATCTCGCAAAACACGTTCAGAAACTCACATAAATACAAAAACCCTGAAAACATAACACAAGAATTCTAGTGTGGTAATATTATTTTACTCAAAAATGCATGTAATGTGGTCATTATTTTGACAACCTTGTTTGAGCAAAGTCGACCTTGCCGTTCTGTTTTCAAATAGCGGCCGACAAAGTTTTGCTGGCCGCTCTAACAGACCGGCAAAACATTGCCGGCCGCTATTTTGACATATCAACGTTTTGAAAATCGAATGCAAAAAGATTTTATTCCATATTTGGCTGTATAGTTCCAACTACCATTGCTTAAAAAAACCAAAGAAGTAACAAAAGCGCGGTTCAGCGAAAATTTTGTTTTTATTTACTTAGTGACTTTTTGATAAAAATGACTCTGAAAGCGAAAATTCTTCCGATTCAATATGTGTTTAACACCGCCAGACATAAAAGATGAAGATAAATTTGTGGTTGAAAATTTGATACCGCGAAACTCAAAGGAAAAATATAAGCTTGCATATGAAAAATTTGTGCAGTGGAAAATCAGTAGGAAATCTAAATATTTATCCGAAAATGTTTTTCTTGCGTATTTCAATGATCTTTCCAACAAAATGAAGCCTTCGTCTCTCTGGAATACCTATTCAATGTTAAAGTGTATGGTTCTGATAAGCATAAAATGATGAAATAAATGAAGAAATAATACAACAGTCACACACCGCATTAGAATTATCGCAAACTATTAGTAATATCAAACCGGGAAAGTCGGTGTTGAATTTTAGTAACTGTACTTTTCATGATTGTCATTTTAATTAAATTTCTAGTTAATTAATATATATTTATTCAAATTACTTGCTGGTTTTATTTAGATTAGATACTTGCATTTTTGAGTAAAGCACTATACAAGCCTTGGCCCACAATGACTGCTTCGCTGGTCACGCTATGATTGCCTCGAGCTAACGTAGCTACGCTCTAGGCCTTCCAACTTGGCCATCGTTGCAGCCCTTGCTGTCCTCGGTGTGTCGGCCTCGACCTACGGTCTCGGCCGACATCTCAGCTCGTCCATCAAGTGCTGCACGCTGACCGCGCTGTGTCGGCCTGGAGCTGCGCGCTCGGCCATCATCAGCGCGACCAGCAAAGTAGTAATTATAGGCCGCGGCAGTAATGTACTATTAGTTAATGTTTGCTTTAATTAATAATACCAGCCTCACCCCTGACATGGTGCACAACATAGACGAATGGCGCAAAAGAATTAGGAGCACCGACCCCAAACGATATGGGAAATGGCAAGGACTGATGATGATGCTTGCTATATTTAATTACAGCGGGCTCTTCAGCTCTCACCACTACTTCTACTTGCGGAGTCACTACACGGTTGAGGAGCTGGTCAGCTTTGGAGGCTTCTTCGGACAGATCTTGCAATATGTCTGCTTTATCACTAACAGAGCTGTCAGGTATGTACAGTCAGATGCAGAGACACCTGACCCTTTGAGATAGGATTCGGTGAGATAAGGTCAGGTATCTCTGTATTTGTTTGTACCACCATGTTATTTACCGATTGAGGTTAAATTATGTATGTGTTTTTTTATACAGCAAATAATTTTTTGGTTTTTGATTGAGTTAAAAATGAAGATTCTATTTTTTTATCAGCTTATTACCTTGTATTTTCAGATTGTTACCCTCATACGTATATGCGATCTTCTTATCCGGCATAATAGCCAGGATGTCTTTGAGTACGTCAGCCGTTACACTCCCAGATGCGGATCATAGCAACTGTGATGTTCATTGGTGGAGGAATATCCTGTATATCACCACGCTCTACCCGCCTGAAGAAGAAGTAAGTGTCAGCGGATCTTAGCACATAACTGTACAATTTAATTGACTTTTACGTTTTTCTTTCTTTTAGAGCGTGTGAAACTTGAATAAAGTCAAAGTCATTGTTTTTATTTAAGTAGGCTTAAAAAAGCACTTTTAAATTAAACTCAATTAGTTAGTTGACGTCAGAAAATTACTTAAAGCAAAGGTAACTACCGCCTCCAAAGCGCAAGTGGAGAAGATTCTCCACTTGCGCTTTGGAGGCGGTAGTTCGCCTCTCATCTGAGAGGCGGCGCAACAAACTAGATTACAGACTACACGTTAGAGTTTTCTCTCAAGTCGCCTGAAGGCTGGCTTTAAGACTACCGCTATCTAGAGTCAACCGTACATACTATCAATCAATCAATATTTATTTGCAAGAATACAGTTGATAGACGATGTTACAATTTAAAACAGGTACATGTATTCAACCTTAAAGTAAGGCATGCAAATTTTAACTACTGAAACTAGTGAACTGAACAGTCAACTTCCACAGTGCATGCAAATTTCCTGGTACCTCTCGACCGAGAGCCAACTCCACGTAGTGGGAGCGTTGCTCTGCGCGCTGGGCAGCGGCCGGCGAGGACGGGTGGTCGCCGCGTTGCTGCTGACTGCGCTACTGGCGACTACAGCTGCTGACGTCACTGCTGCGTACAGGGACTATGTGTTCAGGTCAGCTCAACCTAAAGTCCTACCATTAAGTCTTCTTGCTTCTCTCGAGGACAGTTCCACAAGTAGTAGTTACTTTTGGGTTATTTTTGTGTAGATACCTGGCTACTTCGAGCCGGACCTCAGCTATCATCGATATTGACGTCACCATAGCTTTCAATGATTGATGTGTTTAATTAAGTACCGTTGTAGTTACTTCTACCTGACTTTATTGCGCAATAGTTATCAGTTATCAGAATTATTTCAATGCACTGTTAGATTTTTTTAGCTCTATCTTTCTTTATACAACTTTCAAATTGTCATTAAATGGACGTTATGATAGTTTTCGCTTCACGCGTTGCAGTATGCCCGGAGTATTCACAGCGTACTCGACCATCATCATTAGACCCTGGGCCCGGGTGGTTCCGTACTTCACCGGAGTCATCGCGGGCTGGCTGCTGTATAAGACTGACGGGGTTCTCCACGTTTCCAAGGTAGGTTAGATGTGAGTGGAATTATAAAACTTGTATTTTATAGGTTTTGATGGATTAGGGTGGATGATGAAAACTTATATGAACTGTTGGAGATTTAGAATTCAGGAAACAATATGTGTGTTGGGTGGTTTTATGTGAAGTTAACACCTTACAATTTAAATGTAACTTTAAGCAATGCCCGTCTTTAATTCTGCTGTTTCTTTGTGGAATGTATCGAGATAGTGCAGCACGAGTTAAGATGAAACGTGTCAAGAAATAACAGTTCCTTTCAAAGCTACACGCAACATGCGTGTAGCTTTGAAAGGAACTGTTTAGGAAAATATTTTGTTGTATCTAATATTTGTAACATTTACATGATCAGATGACCTGGTGGTGGCTGTGGCTGGTGACGCTGATGTCACTATTGCTGTCCTGCTCACTCCCATGGCTGCAGGACGGCTGGGCAGCTGCCTGGCTTCACCTCACGTGGCCCGGGGCTCTGCTGTGGCCTTCACTCTTGGCTGCCACCAGATACAGAGGTATACCATTGTGATGTTGCTTTATGAGTGCCATGCATGATAGCAGGATCTGCCGACCTATTGGGTGAGCAATTTCTCAACAGCACAGATTACTAAACAGTTACTTCGTAATCAATAGGGTGTAGCGGGCCTCCCTTTTGTATGGTATTGGGAGGACGCTATATACTGTATTGTGCATGGTTTTATAATGGACGGTATGCTGTGGCGACAAATGATTGATGTCAGAACAAGCGAGTAAATGGAAAGGATCGCTATTGCTATCTTGCTTACTTCTACGCCTGGGTTCTCTGCCAATAACACCACCACCCACCATAGATATACAGAGTTATTTCATTGTGAAATGAAGATAAAAGTAACTGCGGCATATAGTTAGTTAATTAATAAAAGTTAAAGCATTATAAAATCACTTGGTACTGAAATTCATGCAGTCCTAGTAACAGAAACGTGGATTAAAACTACCCAAGAAACCACGTGCTTTGATATACCTAATTACATACATTATTTCAACATTAGATCTGACAAAGGTGGTGGGGGGGTGTCAATATACATTAAAGAAGATATAGAACACAGCTTAGACCAAGACAAATACATACATGTGATACAGTGTCTATTCCGCTGATACAGTGTCTATTCCGCTGCTTTTGACTAAGCTGGAGAGTATGGGTGTCAGGGGTACTCAGTTGGAAATGTTTAAAAATTACTTAACTGATCGTACTCAGCGTGTAAAGATTGGTTCGTTCATAAGCTCCGATCAAAAAGTAACTTATGGAGTCCCACAGGGGAGTATTTTGGGTCCATGCCTATTCTTGGTCTACATGAATGACCTGTGTAATCTTTCTCTTCATAATGGCAAAATAGTGTCTTTTGCAGACGACACAGCTCTCATTTTTACAGGCAAAACATGGACCGAAACTTTCAATGCGGCCCAGGTAGGTTTTAACCTTGTACAGGATTGGCTTAATAAAAATTTTTTGACCCTTAACGTCGACAAGACTAACTACATTGCCTTCACCATTAGAAACTTTAATCGACCAAATCCTGCGGAACATAATTTGATTGCACATACTTATAATACATCTCATTGTGATGATAACTCGTGTTGTTGCCCTAGATTAGAAATGAAAAGCAATACTAAGTATCTTGGCGTCACTATTGATCAGCACTTAACATTTGTCCCCCACATTGCGTTACTATCTAGTCGAGTCAGAAAACTTATTTACATCTTTAAAAAACTCCGCCACATAGCTGACCCAAATGTTCTGCGTATGACGTACCTGGCCTTATGCCAATCCATTATTGCCTACTGCATCACTTCTTGGGGTGGTGCAGCTAAAACCCATATCCTCTCTGTCGAACGAGCCCAGAGAGCCGTCTTGAAGGTCTGCACTTTTAAACCCTTTAGATTTCCCACAACAGAACTGTATGATTTTTGTGAGGTACTATCAGTGAGAAAGCTTTTTGTTTTAGCTGTGATAAATCAACAACACTCATGTCTTCCCTACACTCCTCAACTACTTGCTAGAAATAACAGACTAATATTAAATGTTCCCCTAGTCCTAACAGAATTTTTAACCAGATTTTTCTACTTTCTTGGACCTTTTCTTTACAAAAAAATTCATTCTATTATCAGAATTTTTGACCTTAATAAATTTAACTGTAAAAAACAAGTAAGGCAGTGGTTGCAAACTTTGACATATGATGAAACGGAGGAATTATTCATTGCGTTGGCTTAATCTCAAAATTTTCTTTTGTTTTTGCCCAGTCATTAGTATGTATATGTTATATTTTTCGCACACTCCACGATTATTCTATTCTTTTTTGTAAATCAATTAACTAATTAACATAAGCCTAGTCCTTTAATCTAAAGGGGAGACCTGGTGTCCTGTAATACAGGTTCTTCGGATACCTAGTACAGGCACCAGTTCTCCACAAATTCTTAGCACCTAATTAGCATGTACCTATATATTTTGTATTTTTAACTGTTTTTGTGGAGAAGAATAAATAAAGATTATTATTAAAGATTATTATTAAAGATTATTATTATTATTATACATGGTAATAACTTCTTATGGATCCGATGCAGTAAATTACAGTTAGACATTGGTTTAGTTTATAAACCAGGAGATACGAATAACAAACAATTCCTACAAGATTTTGAGGATCAATTACAAGGAAGAAGACGAGCACTTGTTATTGGTGATTTTAACTTGGATTTACTCAAAAACGATTCCGATACTCAAAAATACAAAGAAATGCTGAATGAATATGGCTATGAAATAAAGAATAATATAGATACTGAATACGGAACACGAACAACTGCTACTACAAATACAATTCTAGACCATGTCATTACAAATGTCAAGAATTTAAATTTCCATATAGCTCTGTCTAACTCGTCTTTATCAGATCACAAACAGATTATACTCAGCATGAAACATAATAAACCAGAACAACCAAAGAAACTAAAATACAATGCAATTAACTACGAAGTTTTAGAAGAGTATGCTAAGAAGGATTTTTCTGGCATAGATGCAAATGAGTATAATAAAATGGAGACAGTAATAAAGTCCACGATAAAGAGGGCCACGACACAAAAAATAAAAATTCAGAATCTACCACAGGAAGACTGGATAAATGGTAAAATAATAGAAAGCATTAACAGAAGAAATAAACTATGGCAACAATTAAAAACGGACTTGAGTGACGATCTACAGGAGGCATTCACCCTAGCAAGAAATCAAACCACCTCCCTGATTGCTATAGCGAAGAAGGAATACTACTACAGACTATTTCATAGATGCAAAGGCAATCCAAAGAGCATGTGGTCATTAATTAACAAACTGGCAAATAATAAAAACAAGCCTTCGATTTCTCCTCCAAACTTAATGATTGGAGAGAAGAAAGTTATCAAGGGCAACGAAATATGCGAAGAATTTAATAAGTATTTTGCTACAATTGGATTACATTTAGCCAACCAAATTCCACAAAAATATCATAATAACTTAACAAATACTATTCCAAATGCGGGTAACAGTAATCAACAACAACTCTTAGAATTTAGCCCGTGTAGTGTTGAAGAAGTATCCAAAATAATAGACAATCTTGATTCTAATTGTAGCTCTGGAATAGACGAGATCAGTACAAAAGTTATTAAACGGATTAAGCTCTATATAGTTCCTAGTTTAACCAATCTTATCAATCAGTGTTTACGACAAGGCATATTCCCGGACGAGCTTAAAATAGCAAAAGTAACTCCTATTTACAAATCAGGAACAAAAACAGACCCTAGCAATTATCGCCCCGTCTCAGTGCTGCCAGTCATCTCTAAAATATTTGAAAAGATCATTTATAATCGCTGGAGTGGCAACCGTGTAAATAGATTGACTCCTTTTGTGCGGGATGTAGGACCTAAAGATATACCTTAGACTCGGATGAGACCTCGGTTAAACGGCCTATATGTGTATATATGAAAGGGAAAAGTTCAACAATTCGGCGACTCGACAGGGGCTCGATAATCGCTTACCTTGCTCGCGTGTTGAAGGCTTCTCTTGTGGTGATCACCAGATTTCTTCTGAACACAAGTAGTTTCTTCGGAATATTCTGGAAAGATCTGCGGGGAATCTCTTATCGGCGCGCGCGGCACTGGGGCGCGGAGACACACGCTATCTCAATGACAGACGATACGAGACTGGAATGCAATCACTGGCGATGCTTCCGGGAGGGGCGAGTAGACTCCATCTCGCTCCCTCATTTGCCCGCTAAAAGGGACAGCGATATCAAGGTGCCTTATCACCGAATTGAAGAAGAAAAAAAAGAAATTATATAAAAATTGGAGGCTGAAGGCCTCAACATAGCTCCCCGCCTTGAAAGGTCCAGAGCTTTCAAATTAAAATATAGACAAGAAGCTAGGTGGATAGATCAAGATAAGATAAGATAGATTAAGCTAGGAGGATAGATTAGAGGTAATAGCGGTCTGAGAATATCAGCGAATCGATATCTACGGTAGAAATTATGGTTAAATAAGCGGTTTAATTAAATTGCGGTTTGATTAAATTGCGGTTTGATTAAATTGCGGTTTGATTAAGTTGCGGCTTGATTATTGGGTAGGCAAAGGATACAGCTTTGTGACAGGACGCTTATATGTGCCTGACACAGTCTTGACTAAGGCCACGCGAATTATACCATCCGATCCAGGAAACACCTCCTTTATGACACCTAATGGCCAAGTCAAGGGCGGTACGTTATCTTGACCCAAGAGAACGATAGTGCCTATCTCTATGGGACGATCGTGAGTGCACCATTTCTGACGGACTTGCAGCGTATGCAGGTATTCAATACGCCATTTTTTCCAATATGATAACACGAGTTGATCCAAAAGTTTTTTACGCTTTGTCAAATTCATACTTTCCTCTGTCAATTCAGAAGAAGGTAAATAAGTAATGGGACTGGACATTAAAAAATGAGCCGGCGTGAGAACGTCAGGATGCGGATCAGATGATAAAACACTAAGAGGCCGTGAGTTCAAAAGACATTCTATCTGTACGAGGACAGTTAAGAGCTCCTCATAAGTGAGAAGCTGCTTTCCTATCACTCGGTACAAGTGCGCTTTGATACTTTTGATGTTGGACTCCCAAATTCCTCCGAAGTGCGGGGCGCGGGGCGGTAACGTCTTCCACTCAATTCGACATTTCAGAAGTTCTTCTTTAATGTCGGTCTGAATGCGCGAGTTTAATAAAAAAGAGTAGATTTCGTTCAGCCGGGCCTTAGCACCAACGAAATTGGTCCCGTTGTCCGAGTACATGGCAGACACTGGACCACGGCGGGACATAAATCTCTTTAAAGCTGCAAGAAAAGCTTCGGATGTGAGATCCGAAACTAATTCTATATGAATAGCCTTAGTGACTAGACATATGAACAAGCAAATGTAGACCTTCAGCGAGCGTTGGCCTCGGCGACGCATAGGTATGTATGCAATAGGACCCGCTAAATCAACCCCAGTGTGTACAAAGGCTTTAGCGTCATGCACGCGATACTCAGGCAGATCAGCCATTCTGGGTGTCGGGTGAGTAGGCTTAATACGAAAGCAAGTATTACATTTGCGACAACGCGAGCGAATGACTGTCCTACCATCCAATATCCAAAATCGCTGCCTTATGATGGACATTAATAGCCCAGGACCTGTATGGCAATAAGTGTTATGGTAATGATCGATAATTAAATCAACTATGCGGGCGCGTTTAGGTAACAAAGCGGGATGCTTCGCTTCATAGGGTAGGTCCGATTTGGAAAGTCGGCCTCCGATGCGCAAGATTCCGTGATCGTCAACAAATATGGACAAACTGCGCAACCTTTTAGATGGAAGTTTGCCAGATTTAATTAAATCTAATTCCGTAGAAAAATGAATGTTTTGAACGATTCTGATAATGAAATTTTCAGCGGTTTGAATATTTTCAACAGCGTTACGACCACTCAATCTTTTTGTGAATTTGAGAATATATAGAAATACGTGTAATAATTTGTTCCATGAACACACGCGGCTGACTAAGGTGTCCATAATATGTGGTTCCGCACGGGAAGCCTCAACAACAAAGGTTTTAGATTTCAGTTCCGGTAATGTCTCACATTCCGTCGGAACAAATTTCAATGGCCATTCATTTATAGGCTGACGAAGCCAGGACGGGCCGTTATAATATAAGGAATGTACAATTAACTCTGAAGGCAGCATGCCACGTGAAAGACAATCGCTAGGATTCTCTTTCCCTGATACGTGATTAAAACAAGCGGCAGGTAAATTTTCCTGAATTTTTGCAATACGGTTGCTAATAAATATAGACCACCTATGAGGGGCAGAATGGATCCACGAGAGCGCAATAGTGGAATCCGAAAACGCATAAGTACCGGCAATCGGAATGCGGGCAGAAAGCTTCTCTCTGACACTAACAAGCTTAGACAGCAACAAAGCAGCAACGAGTTCTAATCGAGCTAGTGTTGTTACTTTAGCAGGGGAAACCTTGGATTTCGCACAAAGAAGGCGGACCGTTATATTACCTTGAGTATCAGAAATGTGTAAATATACACAGCAACCATAACCACTAAAGCTAGCATCATAAAAGGCCACAATGTGTACGACAGATTCTGCAAAAACTCCAACATGACGTGGAATTTTAAGAGCAGATAGTGCGGGAAAATCCCGTGCTAAAGCAGTGAAGCGGTCTATGATTGGCTGCGGAGGTACATCATCCCAATCTATCTTGGCTAACCAAAGTTCTTTAATAAGTATTTTAGCGTACAAAACGACCGGCGCTACAAGGCCAAGTACTTCGAATAAGCGAGCAATTAATGATAAAATGGTGCGTTTTGTACATTTACTGTCCACTGGGCTGGTTGTCAAAGAAAAAGTATCTTCAGCGGGCTCCCAGGTTAAACCAAGGATTTTAAAATTGTTAATATTGTTATCCATACTAGAAAAATTAACTGATAAGCGGTGAGACGCAGGGAGGGTCTCTAACAAAGCGGGTGAATTGCTGGCCCATTTGACAAGGTCGAAGGAACCTAATTTAAATAAATCAATTAAGTTGTGTGACAACTTTATAGCGGTTTGTTCATCAGGAACAGAATAAACATAATCATCCATATAAAACTGGGTTTCTACCAATTTGGATGCGTCCGGAAAGCGGTCGCTATGCTCACACGCCAGATGGCGTAGTGTGCGCATGGCTAAGTAAGGACTAGACGCCAACCCAAAAGGCACGCGGTTGAAATTAAAGGTGCGAATAGGCTCATTCTTATTGAAGCGGAATAAAATTCGCAAGTATTCGCGGTGATGCGGATTAACACCGATTCTTAAAAACATCTGTTTAATATCTGCGGTCATAGCTATGGGAAACGTACGAAAATCAAGTAATAACAAAAATAAGTCGGCCTGCAAATTCGGTCCGACATGTAAAATGTCATTGAGTGACAACCCTGAGTGCGTCTTAGCGCTGGCGTCCAAAACTACACGAATACTATCTTTGTCTGGCCTAATGACCGCGTGGTGCGGTATGTAATAGTCCTGTTCTGTTAATTCAGAATCAGGTACTTCCGATAAATAACCCTGAGATATATAGTCGGTGATGGTTTTATTATAATTTTCGCGTAGGGTTGGCACGTGCGCAAATTTACGCTCGAGGGCCAACAGGCGGCGGTGGGCGACTACACGAGAATTGCCCAACTCAGAGGGGTTCCGCGAAAAAGGTAGGTCAACAAAATACCTACTGTCCTTAAACGTGACGGAAGAACAAAAAATGTCTTCGCACTCTTTTTCGGATGGACTAATAAGCCGTGAAAATGGTACTTCCTCCAATTCAAAGAACTTCTGCAAACCCGACTCAATGTCAGTATTAGTCAGCGCGGTAAACGAGGAAGATTGAGAAAACGAGTCACAATGACCTGCCGCACTACCCATCAGTACATACCCGAAGCTAGTCAAGACAGCCGGAGGCGCGCGACCGCCCGACTCAATCATATTACCTAAATAAATATATGGAAAAAGTTGCGCGCCGAGAATAATGTCAATATTTCCCGGCACATTCCAAGTTAAATCGGCTAGTGGTAATTTATTTATATACGACATGTCGTCATTTAATTCAATATAATTCGCGGGTAGCTTACCTGTAATACAATCTACCACTAACGCATGAATATAATATTTATCTTCGGGATTAACGCGCGATTCTATTTTTATATGTATGTAGCCATGCACTGACTGCGTGGACATTCCAACACCCTGTAACGAGGAGTTATGTAGCTTAACTATAGGTAAGTTCGAACGCTTACAACAATTCAAAGTTATTAAATTATTCTGAGACGCACTATCTATCAAACACCTGACCACAATTTTATCATGACCATTGTTATAAGTCGCATACACTTGCGCCGTAGATAATAAAACATAATTTGAATTTCGCATTCCTGTGTTTAATGTTACAGAAGTTGTATTTTCTACTGGCGGCGAGGACTGGGTGAGCGCAGACTGCGCGGCGTCTCCGAGATAACAAACCGGTTTGCCGTCGCCTGGAGCTGAGTCCAGTTTATTATTCTCAGAGAAATGCAACAATGAATGGTGCTGCTTTTTACAAAACTTGCATGTTGAACGCGACTTACATTTATTCAATGTGTGGGTTAGGCTTAAGCAGTTAATACAGGCACGCTTTGACTTAATAAAATCGAAACGAATTTGCGGTGTACTCATATTTTTAAATTGCTCACACCTAAACAATGGATGTTTTTCGCCTGTGCATATTGGGCAGGGCGTTTCTATTTCACACCGTGGCGCGCTATTTGATATGAAAGTTTTTGAAGTATTAGTGGAATTTGTCACTCGCGTTTTAAACCGCGAACAATTATTAGTATGTGATCTTTCGCGTGCCTTTATATGATCTTGTATAAAAGATATAAATTCTGTATAAGATGGCAATTCCTTTCCACTAATATGCGTTTCGAATAGCTGGGCTGTTTGAGAGTCAACCTTTCGTAAACCACAATGTAATAAAATAAAATCCAATAATTTAGGTATCTTTAGCTGCTTGAGCGCTGCAATAGACGCCGAATATTTTTCAATAAAAGTGTTTAAGCTAGCGGTATTATTGACACAATTTTTAATGTCCAAAATGTTGTTTAAATAATGAATACCTAAAGTGCGATTATCTTGGTACTTCTTAACGAGAGAATCCCAAATTGTATTATAAGTTTCTCCCGTGGGAACAATACCTGCAGTTAATTTTAAAGCACTGTGGGTAAGTTTGCCCATGAGATATTGGACACGCTGCGAGTCAGTCAGATCAGCGTTTTCGTGAATATTACTACGAAATATTTCGTAAAATATCGGCCAATTTTCAATTTTGCCATCAAAGGAAGGTATCTGGATAGGTGGTAATTTTATAGGGCCTTTCTTAAGTGACACGCCAACGTTAGTCTTATCTCTGGCTAAAATTAGATTACGTTTGTATTTAATCGCTGAATATAATTCTTCGAACGAGTTTAAAGCCGCGTAATCAGGTGGGGTTTCTTTCAGTTCAAAGTTCAACTCATTAATATGTTCTATGATTACTTCAAATTTGTCATAAAGTTCGCTGATAGTCTCAGATTGGGCTAGAAATGGCTCATTCGAACGATAATCGTAATTGGAAATGCCTTTGCTTATATCGTATAAACGATTAATTCGTTCATAAATAGCTTCTTTTTTGGCAATGAGTTGTTTTAATTTGGCTTCGAGTTTGTTAGAAGCCATTATTGGAAATTACTATAAAGAAAGTATATGGAAGGTGAATTAGCAAAAAAATGCAATTAACAAGATGGCGGTTCGTAGCACTAGCGCCGAAGCGAAAGTACATAATATTAAAAGCTGGACAAATCCGCTCGTAAAGGACCAAATTATGGAGTGGCAACCGTGTAAATAGATTGACTCCTTTTGTGCGGGATGTAGGACCTAAAGATATACCTTAGACTCGGATGAGACCTCGGTTAAACGGCCTATATGTGTATATATGAAAGGGAAAAGTTCAACAATTCGGCGACTCGACAGGGGCTCGATAATCGCTTACCTTGCTCGCGTGTTGAAGGCTTCTCTTGTGGTGATCACCAGATTTCTTCTGAACACAAGTAGTTTCTTCGGAATATTCTGGAAAGATCTGCGGGGAATCTCTTATCGGCGCGCGCGGCACTGGGGCGCGGAGACACACGCTATCTCAATGACAGACGATACGAGACTGGAATGCAATCACTGGCGATGCTTCCGGGAGGGGCGAGTAGACTCCATCTCGCTCCCTCATTTGCCCGCTAAAAGGGACAGCGATATCAAGGTGCCTTATCACCGAATTGAAGAAGAAAAAAAAGAAATTATATAAAAATTGGAGGCTGAAGGCCTCAACAATCGCTTAGATATCCACCTAACACAAATAAATTTCTTATTTAAACGACAATATGGTTTTCGACAAAAGTCTATATATATAATAATATACATTATCTGCAACTATCGATCTGGTGACTAAGATAAAAACAAATATAGATAAAAAGAATTTCTGTCTGGGAATTTTTGTAGATTTGAAAAAGGCGTTTGATACGGTCAGCCACTCACTATTACTAAAAAAACTTACACACATCGGCATCGCTGGTAAGGCCTATCAAGTCTTAATGTCATATCTTCAGAATCGCGTATGTTTGTAATATAATGGGTGAAACGAAACGCAGGCGTTTCCCTTTGTCGCCGCCAGACGGCCGCGGGGTTCTCATGGCAGGGACCCGGCTTGCGGGGTTCTCACATTGCTCGTGTGAATGGGTCGCGGACGGCCGCCATTGTCCTGTGCTATATCGGTTTGATTTAATACGCGGAGAGGTCCCGCGTCTTTTGATTGTTAATTAGTTTGAGTTATATTTGTGAATTTCCTGTTTGTTAAATAACTATTAAGTTTGTGTTTGTGTAACCCGTTATTGTGACTTTTTCCTGTGAGATGTGACGCGTGGCTGGTCGCTCACATCTATCTGTTGCCGAGCCAACTTCGGGAAGAAATCTATTTATTTGTTCTGGGGAATTGAGATCTCATGGGTTAGGTAGGGTGATTAGGGATCCCCCCTTCCCGAAGACACTCAAGTTTGGATCCGAAGAGAAAGAAGATTTAGTTTGGTAAGTGGTTTGCAATTGTAGTTATTAAGTTAGGTTATTATATAGGGCCCTATAGCTCCCTTTATAAGCTATAGTGGTAGCAGGCTGCGTATAGGTTAGGTTTTAGGCTCTAGTCGGACAGACGTAGTGCCGTGTCAGGTTCTTACCGTTATTTCGATTTACCGCCATTTTAAGATCCGGTCTGTTTTTAAGACCCGGTCTTTTCCGGTACAGAATCTTCCCGCCACTTCGTTTGTCCCGGATTCTCTGCGCACAGCGTACAAATTGTGAAAATTGGAGAATATGAGAGTTCACCTATGCCAGTTACTTTCGGCGTGCCTCAAGGCTCAATTCTTGGGCCGCTTTTATTCTTAATTTATGTGAATAATATAAGCACACTGTCATTAAATGGAGAAATCAGTCTTTATGCTGACGACACCTGCATATTTTATTTTGGTAGTTCTTTAGAAGACTTGATCGAATCAGCACAAGAAGACCTTAATTTACTGAACAACTGGTTCCAATATAACCTGTTGACAATTAATATAGCTAAAACTAGTTACATCATTTTTAGAGCGAAAAATAAAAAAATACACTGCAATACTTCATTGATAATAAATAATATTAGTATAAAAGAATCTAATGAAGAAAAATATCTCGGACTAATACTCGATAGTGGTCTCACGTGGAAAAAACATATAAAATCATTACGATCTAAACTTTCATCAATAATCGGTTCACTTTATAGAATAGTCAAATGTATTCCTCCAAAAATAAGACACAATATTTATTTTTCCCTCGTAAAATCCCATATAGATTATTTAATTGAGGTATGGGGATCTGCAGCGAAAACACTGCTTAATGAGTTACAAAGAGCTCAAAATAAAATTATCAAAACTCTATTCAAATATGACTACTACACACCAACAAACAAACTTTATAAAGAAACTAAACTTATGAGTATAAAACAACTTTATTACTATAATACCTGTATCTTAATTAAAAAAATAACTTGTAACAAACTGCACTCGGAATTAACATTTCAAACAAAAAAAGAATTAGGACTGCGCCAACTTAGAAGCTCAAATAATATATATCTTCCAAAACCGCGAACTAACTATGGGAAACGGAATATAAAATATGAAGGAGCCAAACTATTTAATAATCTTCCCTTAGTAATTAGAGTATCAAACTATAATGTATTTAAAAACAAATTAAAACAATACATCTTAACCCAAGTAATTCCGACCTAAATACGACTCTGTGCTTTGTTTACTCGATAGGTACTCAATGGATTGTAATCATAGTGTCGATACTAGTTTTCTTTAAGTTCTAGAGCGCGCGCAATCATAGCTCATACCAAATTCAAGACTCCCCGTCTTGAATTTGTTTTGACTAATAATTAATATACCTGCAGTAACACTGTATACAAATTTATTGGTAAATTTATACAGTATTATGACTTAATCACCTACGGAGCTATCCGTTACAACTATACATATAAAATGTATTGCACAATAAAATAAAATAACGATTAAAACCATACCTCATACACCAAATCAATACTAATACATGCATAAACATTCTAGTATAAATGTATAAAATAATAAATAAGCCTAAATAGACAATAAATATTTACTTACAAAATATATAATTAAATGAATAGCAAAAGTTTAAGAAATATTACTATAGCACTTCTTGGGCGGTCAAATTTGAAAACAATTAGCTGATTAACACTGTTGATACTGTTATACACTTTTGGAATCTATGCGCGCTCTATAGACTGAACAGTATTCTTTGTGTGGTCAGGTTTTAAACTTTGCGGACGCGCATGGAAGACTTGCAACGACTACCCACATACATTTTATAAAACTTTGCTCTTGTATAGAATGCTTACATTAACCACACAATTGTATTTACAAATGTATTACATTAGCTTTTAAGATTCTCGTTAAGTGAAATGTAAATTTCTTTGAGAAAATAAAATTCTTTAACCACAAAGATGAACTGGTATATCTCTTTTTTATATAGAACTAGCTTTTGCCCGCGGCTTCGCCAGCGTGAATTTCCCACGGGAACAATGTTTTTTTCCCGGGATGAAAGCTGCCCTATGTCCTACTCAGTTCTTTAAACTATGTGTATGCTAAATTTCAGGAAGATTTTAGGATGGTTTGTTTATTTGTTTGTTATACGTTATATCTACTATATAACGCATAACAAACAAATAAACAAACAAACTCACTTTCTCATTCAAAATATTGATTAGGATTAGGATAGCAGGCAAACGAGCATTCACGTTGCCTGATGGTAAGCAATCATCAGTCTATGGACACCAGCAATCACTTTCTTATGTTTGCAGCCTCAACCCGTAGAATCTTGAACAACAGCCTGACCGCCTGCCTCAGCCGGCTCAGCTACAGCGCGCTGCTGCTGCACGGACCGGCGGCGCGGCTGCTGCTGGGGACTGACTCGGCTCTATGTTCACACACACTTTGTATTGTGAGTAGTTTATAAATACGTAGGTATATGCAGCCACAATCCGTGGAATGCCTGACAGTCTGCCACAGCCGGTTCGGCTACAGCGTGCTGCTGCTGCTGAGGACTGATACAACTTTATGTGTACACACTTTGTATTGTGATACGTAGGTATTTGCAGCCACAACCCGTAGAATGCCTGACATCAGCCGGCTAAGATACAGCGTGCTGCTGCTGCTGAGGACTGACACAGCTTTATGTTCTTACACCCTTTGTATTGTAAGTGGTTCATATGTACATACGTATTTGCAGCCACAACCCGTAGAATGCCTGACCTCAGCCGGCTAAGCTTCAGCGTGCTGCTGCTGAGGACTGACACAGCTTTATGTTCACACACACTTAATATTGTGAGTGGTTCATATATACGTAGGTATTTGCAGCCACAACCCGTAGAATGCCTGACATCAGCCGGCTCAGCTACAGCGTGCTACTTCTGCTGAGGACTGATACTGCTTAATATATTATGTTACATTATGTTCACACACCGTTTGTGTTTTATCTTTTCATTTTTCTTTATTATATAAATACATATATCCCCCAATCCACTCCAGATCTTACGATATTGTCTGTGTTTCCACGTTATATGGTGTTGGCCAGTATTGCCATCAACTTTGTAGCGTAGAGATAAATATTTTGATGCCTGTGCCTTGAAGAAAGGTGTCACATGTTCATTCAACTCTTACAAAGACGCCAATGATTGCTTGGATAATAAAGAGACGTATTAATTAACATACACGCAAACACGCATTCACCTCAATGTTGCGTGAACTTTTTCTGATGTTGATAAATTAGATTAATTTATCAACAGTAGCATAATGCGCTAGCAAGCTCCTATTTACACGACTGACCAAAAAGGAGTGTTATATTTTCAGGGTTCATGTATGTATGTAAGTTTCTTTATTCCACCATAAGTCCTGAACGGCTTAACAGATTTTGATGCGAGAGGTATTTTTAGATTCCTTGCAATCCCCCGAGTGACATAAGCTATAGTTGTCAGTCATGTTTTTTATTTTTTAATAATTAGCTAGTTTCATTTTAGTTTTCCACAATTTATATCATGCGATAATTTTTGATGATCATTTCATGAATAAACAGGTTGTAATGAAATTCATGAAAATGACATGGGCAGAGAAAATGTGGAATAACAGGTACATACGTAAAAAAGTTATCCAGAAATCGGAGGACAGGAGCACCAAAGGAGTATACGAAATTAAACTACCTATAGTAGTTGGAACTCATAATTTATTGGATTATATATCTCGTAATAATGATACCCCCCGTTAATTATGGAGAAGGCAAATAGTAAAACCACAAAAAGCTATTGCGTGTGTTACATTCCACACATAGAGCAACACGGACTCCTAGCGCGGAAGTCTATGTTGCTCAAAGATTCCACATAATGATACTAGCTCTTAAATAGGAAGAATTGGCTTTATGATGTGTTAAATTTTTATTCATTTATTTTCAGTGGTCGTATTTTGCTGGCACCACATTGCTGACCTTACTCGGGTCTCTGCTGCTCTCCCTCTTGGTCGAAATCCCGTTCTGCTGCATTTTGAGGAGACTGTCTGACTGCGCCAATAAATAAATAGTTCGTAAGGAATCGTTAAGTGAAACTCTTGTTATTTATTTAATTTATATTTGTAAATGTTTAATAAAACTAATGTATTCGTACAAAACTTACGTCTAAAATAATATTTACAACCTATTTACACAGGTACTTAAATATAAAGATAGAGTTATATACAGACATAAAAATATACACAAACTTGCTTTTGATTACTTATGATTTTACCAAGTAGTCATGTGAGTCAATAGCATTAATAGATACTTACACAGAGATACCTATTGAGCAATTTTAGACACACTTTAAAACAAATCAAACAAAAGTCAGACATTAACATAGCAACATTTTCACAATTTAACGAACCCAATATTTCATAAAATACCAAATATTTTATATCTTCATTCGGTATAAATAAATAGCTTTAAAAATATAGCATAACATTTATTACTAGAGGATAATAAGGAACAAAGAAATAAAAACATTTGAAACGTTTAATTACATTAACAAAATGCAATCAGAAGAGTTCTTGTCCATTTTGGTCATGGTCTATTAATATTTATTAAACTATGTGCAATTCCACTTTCGCAAAAAAGATCACATCACACACGTTGGTATTTTTTTTCAAAAAAAAATTACGCTGGGATCTATTTTACTGACCCATCATATCTTACAATTAAACTAAACAATACAAGTCATATGAGTTCATAAATTAATTAATTTAATACTCCCAAATTCTAGAACCTATAGGTTCATCTTTCTTGAGCGTTGGTTAACATCGTCAGAGCTTAACGCTCAAATACCACTATCTATAATTTGAATTTACTGCAGGTATTTAAATTAAGATTAATAATAAAATTCATCAATAGAGTTACATTTACAAGCAAAATCTCAAACATCCCAATTGTGAATCAAGCTTAGCCTCCTTTTCACTCGAGATCCTTTGGCTTGTCAGGTAATCCTTGTGCTATTAGTCAACACAAACAGATAAATGGAAATTCAATCGTCATCACCAATTGCAGCAAAATAACAATTGGATGCATAATTTTGTTTATCTATCAATACTATACCAGAGTATTTAAAAAGAAACAACGTATGAATATTTCAATGTTTCCATTTATCTTTCTTTCATTGACATCATACCCACAAACTCCGGCATAAACGCCGACTACTTATAATAAATCTTTGTACGTTGGTTCGAGTACTCTACCCTGCGGCATTCCGTGATCAGACTCGGTGCGGTTTCCGTTGCGGAGCAACGATCTTCAGCATCGTAACCATAGGCGCTTCAAATGCCACGGAGATGATGAAAGCGAGGACGTAAGATATCACTGTCAGTCCCAGGAACAGGACGAACTGTGGAAAAAGTGATTAATATAGTCAAATGCCTTATAAAATTCACGGTGAACTGTTTATGAACTGTACCTCTGCACAATCTAATGTTAATAGAATATCAGTATAAATCAAATACGATACCAAGGATACCCAGCTAAAATATTTTTCTCACTATGAATTACGGAAACCGACGAAGTCGTTAATAACTTACCACGAGAAGTTCACCCAAGTGTATTGGGTGTGTGAGGTGCATAGCAACGTATCGCAGCACCACTGGATGTACTAGGTATGCGCAGTATGTCACCCGCGAGAATGGGTATAGGATAGGGGCTGATAGAAGCGGCCGGATCCAACCTGTAGGAAATTATAAACCATATTAGAAAAGTATTTATTTGAGAACGCAAATTACACAATGACGTTCCTAAATAGGCCCGAACAAGAACATATTAGTAAGCTTAATCAAAACATTATTGATTACATTAAAATAAATGACATGTCATTATTGTTTTACTAACTAACATCGCATAGTTTTCTAACATGTGAGTCATGGTCAATTGAATAAATATTATTTCATTCATTACATACCTCCATAGCCAGTGGAGCAGGCTATGATAATCCACCCAATGCAGGCGGCCCACATCGAGTGTGACAGCGCGCTGTACACAGCAGCCGCCGCTGGACTCAGTTCAGTTTGATACAGTCCGAAGATCAGGAACAGCAGGGTTGATGTACATATGCTCCAGCCCACCCAAGCCCACACCTGCAAATGGTGCTATTCTTAACATAGTTCTTTGGATATGTATCAAACTAGTAATATGCAGAGGGTGGCGCACTACAGATCACACTATGTTAATCAATAGCATCGAGTTTTTAATTTGATAGCTATCTACAGAATATTTTCAGTCTTGTAATACCGTCAAACGTAAGCTCTTCATGTCAAAACCTATATACAGAAAATTGATTTATACTTAAAATCGATGGTCTGCTCAGAGGTGTACTAAATAAAATACAGTTTAAATTACATTTCAAGAAAAACATACCCTCTTCATCCTAATTTTCAAATTAGTCTTAAACAAGATCCAGCCAGTGACCATGCCGACCAAGTAAGGCCCCAGCCTGGTCCAGGGTTTGTCGTAGATCTTGTCGAACTGAGTGAAGGGGTCCTCGCTGTTGGGGACGTGATCGTTGCTCCAGGACACGTAGCCGGTGGTGAAGAGAGACGATAGGAAGAATACGCCGGTCAGGGAGACTGATAGTTTGAAGTGGCTGCAAAATTGAGAATTGAAATTAATTGTTTGCTAGTGAAGATTGGGTAGATTGTAACTCTGTAACTTCAATTTTACATTTCTTTAAAGCTGAGTATGCAAACAAATCAAAATTGTGCTGCAATATTTAGACAAACATTATTCTACTCAATATTAGAATGTCATTGATTCTACTAATGATTACCTGGTCGCCAAAATAAGAAGAATCGCGCTAACAGCGTAGAACTGTGTGTCATCTGACAGATACCAACTCCATAACATGCACTGGAACAAGATAAAGGTTTTGAGATATAGTAAATTTTCTAAAAGTTTTTAGGATAATCACAGGTTTATGTATTTCAATAATGAGAACATCCATATTTCTAATATCTATATATCAAACAATACAAAATTATCTTCACATGAGATTGGAGAGGTTTGGGCAGTCAAAAGAGCTTATAATGGACGACCAAGTGAAAAACGATGCGTTGTTTATCCCCGGTACCATTAGCAAGAAAGAGCATAAAACAGGAAAGAGCGGAGAATTGTAATAACTTATTCTTCTGCATTGTTCCCTCACTGTTGAGAATCGTAAGTCTTACACATTTTATCTAAAGTTCCCGCCATTTGTATCGATCGGACGCCTGGTTGGTGGACTCTAATAACTATTATGTGAACACACACACACGAGCCACATGCGAGCTCACGAGAGTCCTTAACTCATGAAGTGGTTGCCATGACCGAAAACGGTCATCATCATCCATCATCATGTAAAAACTAAGATTATTATTACCATCTGGTCAACGGGGAATAGAGTGTTGATGTAGAGCAGGTTTCGCCACCAATACTGCGGGCACGTCTCGTGGTCGGCGGCGGGAGGCTCGAACACCGCGTTCTGAGAGAACCACTTCATCGTCACCTCCACCACGCCCAGCATGAACAGGTACGGTGCTGTTAACCTGGAAGTATACGTCTGTCATGAATAAAACGTATCGTCGATGATTAAGAATATTGTAATTCATTAAAATCGATTCAATAATTCTCTATTTCTACAGGAATGCGTGCAAATCCTTTCATATTTAAAATACCTACAGAAAACCCCTGAAAATAAAATATAACTAAGTTTGTGCGTTCCTTCTTGGCTCGAAAAATGGTTTAATTTTGTGCTGCTGCGTCCATAGTTAGAAAAAAAAAAATGGTATTTAATCTTTGTCGAGAAGATACTCAAGAATATAAAAAGACACAAAGAAAAGTATAAAAGAGTCTTCTTATAATATGCTTCATCGTATACAACTAATTTAGAGAGAAAAATGATTTTAAAGGGAAAAAGGAGATTATGAGCTACCTAGCGAATCTGTAAGCGATGAGTCCGACAAACTGCAGTATCCCTGCGGTGAGTTTTCTGCGGCCCTTCGTGATGAGGTCCAACTTGCCTTTCGCGTTCGTTCGGAAGTACAGGAACGTCACCAGCATACCGCTAGAATTACAATAAAAAATAACGTTGTTATGATCAAGACAAAAGAATTGTTTAAGCAATAAAAGAATAGATAATTCGTCACTCCGTTGGAATGTAAATAAAGGAAAAATTATAAACCTAACTTCAACATTTATGACACTGAATCAAGTTATTTTTTACTGACATGACTAGTAAGGCAAGAAAATTCTAGGTAGTCCGAAATTAAACTATCTACTGTAATGAGATAGAAATATATACTTGTGAATAACGTGTGCTTGTGTAAATTACGTATACCGTATTTAATTAATGCATCTTTCTAATCAAACTCTTTGCACTACCTGTTACACGTTACTGTTTCCATCACCCAGTTGTTTTAAAAGTCCGCCTCTTACTATTTTACAATTAAGTTAAATTAATAAATAACTCCTACCCGAGACAGAAGAAGGTGTCGACGCTGTACACCGCGCTAAGGATGAGCTGGAAGAGGAAGCTCTTCTCCAGGATCGCTCGCAGGGCGGTGTTGTCAGCGTACTGAAATACAATACAACATACATTTCAGAGAGTCCTGTGCTCTGCAATAGGCAGAAAAGGGCTGAAATAATGACGATAAATTTTAAGATTCGTATAATATAGTAACAAATATAGTTTTATACCAATTTCTAATAATAATATCATTATCATATTATGATCAAATGGCTTGAGTTGCATAATGAAAGAAGGAAAGTGTGTGTTGTTCGTCGCTGCCGATTTCGATATATTGTTAGGATTTTTTCTCATTGCATCTCCTGAAGTTAGACTGGTTACGTAGTTCCTTGCATCGTCTTTGACAACGAGTAAAAAGCTTTTATCATAAACCGCGGTTGCCACTGCATTATTAATTTCGTGGCCGACGTGACAATAAAAATGCTATTAAAGTAAACTCCATTTATTCTTACCAGTCCTATCATGTAAACAATCTTCACAGTACTTTTTGTTGATTGTTTGTTGAAAATAAATCAAATATTAGTTCAAATCTAAACATTCTAAAGTAAAACATTTATTAACCACGAAAGTAATTTCCTAAAAAGTCTATTTTAATCTATTTTGTTGTAAAATCATAAAAAGACATGGTAAGATTGTTTACATGATAGGACTGGTAAGAATAAATGGAGTTTAGATAATAATTAAGATGCAAATTAGCAATGACTGGCAGGACTGGAGACGCTAGCGTGCTCTTGTGATGGAGGCCAAGACTCATTTGGGTCACTGAGCCCGGATGGTAAGTAAGTAATAATTAAGATGCCAACCTTGAAGACCACAATGCAGGTGTGTCCAAAGATGACCCAGACCATGGACAGGGAACGGAGACCGTGCACCACAGGGACTGTGTCCGCGCCGACCGACTGGTCGAAGATCTGGAGGATATTCGCCTTCATGGAGAAAGACAACAGCAGGTCTGACCAGATACCTGGAAATTTGATGAAATTAGTACCAGATCAGAGTTAATTTCTAAATGTATTTGGATTTCCGTTTGCGCTTTGGGGGCGCAAAGGAAGGCGCGTAGGAACCTTAGCATTAAGTAATTTTATGACGTCAACTAACTAAAAAATAAAAATATGACGATTTAAAAGCAATTTTTTTGCCTATATAAATAAAATCATGTCATTTCATTTATTGGTGCACAAAATAAATTGACCTTGGATCACCTCATTAGTTTTACCTGTAACTGCCACCAAGTCACCCGATTAGGCAATATTTAAAACATCATCACATTCATATGATAAATATTATAATTGACATTGACCGGTGAAATATATAAAACAGCCAATAAATTACAGATATCATTACTAAGTACATGACATGTAAACTTCTGTTCAGTAGTTTGAAATAGTTGCTAACTACCATTGAAAGGACAATGCAACCAATTGGCGCAAAATAAAACTTTTTTCCAAAAAAAAATGAACCGACTTCCATCATAAAACTTAAAATTATGAAATAACAATAAAGAAAAATGTATTAGCATTCTACCTACTGAATGAGGTGAAGTTGGTGCCAAGTGCAGGAGTAAGGGTGTTATGTAATCAGAATCATGTATATATATTTTATATATTACATGATTCTAATATTAACTTAGATTATTTAATATTCAATTTGGCACCGACTTCACCTCATTCAGTAGGTAGAATGCTAATACATTTTTCTTTATTGTTATTTCATAATTTTAAGTTTTATGATGGAAGTCGGTTATTTTTTTTTTGGAAAAAAGTTTTATTTTATCATTTTTAGTTTAATAAAAACTTTTCTTTCACTAGCCGAAAATAAAAAATTAAGAATTCGAAACTTTTTATGTCAGTTTGATTTGAAATGTCAGAACATGTCAAATTGTCTATTATTTTGGCACATAAATAGACCGAGATCCCGTGACGACCAAACCTTCCTTATTTTAAAAATGCTGAATGTTTCTCTGCGTGGTATATACGGGTAAAAAATATTAGTGACTAGGTATGAAGTTTGGATCTTAGTTGCTTATGCAGGTAATATGGATAGTAAAGATGATTTTTATAGGTAAAAAAAGCAACCTTGGGGCCTCCCAAAGTAATATTAAATTAAGCTTTTATAATAAAACAAATATAACTATAATTTAGTAAGGTTACAATATCTAGCAGGGGTTTATATCTGCACCAATTGCTTGGTAATGGATGGCGTGATTTCTAATATTATTCGGAATAAAATCTTTAAAAAACTTTACTTTGAGGAAATTGAGTTACCACTTTAAATGTTATTGCTACAAGTAATCTGCCTAAGTAATCATGAACCAACTGTTATAGTCGCTAATAGCTATTTCTATATTGGGGACATACACAGAAAATCTTGAGTTTTAACAAAATAAGGAAGGGCATGCTATCGCGGGCTTTTGCTCTATAATGCAATGTTGGTATTTTTATATTTTGTTAGGTATCTTTAAAATTACCGAACAGATTCTGACGTGGTTAAAATGGGACCAACTTGGGAATACACCATTACGAATAAAAAAACAATTTTGGAAATCAGTCCACAATTGGCGGAGAAATCGGCGAACATACATAAAAAAAAAACATACATACATCGAAACATATAACCTCCTCCTTTTTGGGAAGTCGGTTGAAAATGAAACTTGTGCATAATTGAGACCGATGCCAAACGCTAGTCCTAATCATTCATAACAACTTTTACTATGGGGCCAAACAAATCTACCGTGGGAAAAAAATACAGGGTAACAAAGTTTAAAAAAAAATGTGGATTTTTATATTACTTAATTATAGGTTTTGTTTGTTTTAAACAGGTTTTTTGTTAATAAATAAATGAAATAAATAAATAAATCTATCCTAAGAAAAAATAAGGTATAGATAGGGTACAAAAATAGCGTAACAAAGGTTTTGTAAAAGTGTGGATTTTTATATCATATATTAAAGATTTTGTTTGTTTTAATAAGTTTAAAGCTAGTCCTAATCATTCATGACAACTTTTACTATGGGCATAGGGTCAAATAAATATATTCTAGTTAAAAAATCTAATTATGTGATACAAAAATCCACATTTTTTCAAAACTTTGTTACCATATATCTTTTTTTTCCCGGGGTAGATTTGTTTGGCTCCATAGTAAAAGTTGTAATGAATGATTAGGACTAGCATTTGGCATCAGTCTCCAATATGTACAAGAGATTTCATTTTTTTGGGCTAGCAGTCAAAGGAACAGTTGCATTGTCCTTTATTGACTCTCACAAATACGTAGTCAAATTCTACGTTAAACAAAATCATTCAATGTAAATATAATGAGGGATTTTCCACAACCCAAATTTAAAAAAAATAACTTCATAGATGGCGCCGCGAGTCCAACAGAAAGCATTAATTCACGGGATTGGCATTTAAAAAAAATAAAACTTAAAAAAAATACATCTAAAAAATATCAATATTGTGATTTGTGCAACTGTCAAACTGTTAGGTGATTTTTTTTCTACATCTGGTTGACAAGAAAGGTGAGCGCACCATATAAGTAGGTTCAGCCATTATTACGACTCTGCTTTCATAAAACGCTATCTGTTGAGACTTTTTTTATACTGATTTTTCATAATTTAGCTGTTAGAAAATCGCCCATTTGGTATATATCTTTGTTTTTATAAGATAACATTTTCTATTTTACCGTGGCCGTTTTCTTGAAACGTCGTGGTCTTATTTTTTACTTTTCATGCCACTAGATGGCGTTGTACATAAACGGAATTAGTTAAAACGCGCTAAGGTTTTGCTTGATTTGGGTGCTATATTGATTGGTGCTAAATAAGTTATCCATCCACGTTAGGTATTATTCGGCCCGAGAGCTGAATAATATCTAATCATTTTTTGGAAGTGATTCGTTCGTATTCACATAGATTACGGACGATATCACTAAATAGTATTTAGTATATACAATAAAACTAGCGAGTTGATACGCACAGTTTTTGACATTTCCCATATAGACGGGGCTGTGAATTTTCAGTTGTATGGAGGTGGTCACGTTAAATCCTACGTTGGTGATTTTTAGGGTTCCGTAGTCCGACAAGGAACCCTATATCGTTCAGTCCGTCCGTCCTATAGTCTGTCACATAAACGCAGAATATCTTCTACGTTTATGGACTGATTTGCATGTAACTTGGTTCGAGGATACTTCATATATGTATAGATCTCATTTTTTAAAATACAAAAAATTAAAATTACCCTTTTTAAGGGTACCTCCCCATACATGTAAAGGGGGGGGGGGGGTGAATTATTTTTTGAGTGCTCCTCCTATCTCCTCTCCTTGTGTGGGGTATCGTTGAAAAGGACTATGAAAATAAGGTAGGGTTTCCATACAACACTTTTTTAAAGTCTTGGACCTATAAACTTCAAATCACTCACGTAAAGAAACAGGCGCGGAAACTCTTATTTAAAATTGTTTCGGGTATCCTGTGATGAATACTTTTGAAATTATAAATAAAATAAGAATATATACTTTTTTCCAAAAGAACGCAAGAAATGCAAAACAGCGCGGTGCCAAAAATTCTACGGACTACGGAACCCTACTTTATGCGTGGTCCGACACGCACTTGGCCGGTTTTTATAAATTACATCGATTTTGATATTACAACTGCAAATTTAAGTAAGTAGTCACCAAAAATTACGTTTTAAATAATTTAATTAATTAAATTATTATCCAAATATTACTATTAATTATTATTATTTTTAAACGCCATTATAAGACTTATATTGTTTAACTCTCAAACAAAAATTCTCACCAAGATGATTTTTTGTTACATGTTTCCTTACGAATAATAAAAGCTTGATTTAAAAAAATCACCAATAAATAACAATCCGAAATGGATTTTTTAATGAATTTTTATACTTTAAAAACATCCTGTACAAAAACGAAAAATCCAGCAATGGTGACTTTTATTTTATTTTATATATTATTCATACTTATATTATTGTAATGAACCATATCCTCAATTTTTATAAGGGTGACTACATCAGTTTTTTTTATTAACATTAAAAGTTTTTTTTTTAATTCTACAGTCTGGAAAAATGTATATTCGTACGTAATGTTAATTATTCAATCTTAATTTTAATAATTGGTCAAGTGCGTGTCGGGCCACGAACAATGTAGGGTTCCGAAGGTACCTATCCTGTAGAAATGCGGACACATGAACTTATATTTACTTCCACTTTTATATCTCTCTCAGCCGAAAGACGTCCACTGCTGGACAAAGGCCTCCCCCAAGGATTTCCACAATGACCGGTCCTGCGCTGCCCGCATCCATGCGTAACCCGCGACCTTCACCAGGTCGTCGGTCCACCGAGTGGGAGGCCTGCCAACACTACGTTTTCCGGTTCGTGGTCGCCACTCGAGAACTTTTCTGCCCCAACGGCTATCTGTTCTGCGAGAAATGTGCCCCGCCCACTGCCACTTAAGTTTGGCGATTCTGCGGGCTATGTCGGTTACTTTAGTTCTCCTACGGATCTCCTCATTTCTGATTCGATCACGCAGGGAAACTCCGAGCATAGCGCGCTCCATCGCCCTTTGGGTGACCTTGAGCCTTCTTATGAGGCCCATAGTAAGCGACCACGTCTCTGTTCCGTATGTCATTACTGGTCAAAGACCTTAGTCTTGAGACACTGCGGTATTTTGGACGAGAAGATATCGCGAAGCTTCCCGAACGCTGCCCAGCCGAGTTGGATTCGAAGGTTGACCTCTTTCTCGAAGTTGGACTTACCTAACTGAACTGTTTGTCCTAGGTATACATAATTGTCAACAACTTCGAGTGTAGAGTCTTCAACCTTAAGAGGAGTGGGTGCGACACGGATATTAGATATGATTTTCGTCTTGTCCATGTTCATTTTTAGACCCACTTGTTGAGAGGCTCTACAGAGGCCATCGAGCATTGTGCCTAGGTCTTCCAAGGTCTCAGCCATGACTACGATATCGTCAGCGAATCGAAGGTGAGTGAGGTACTCGCCGTTGATATTGATGCCGAGTCCGCTCCAGTCCAGAAGCTTGAAAACATCTTCCAGGGCGGCGGTGAACAGTTTCGGAGATGTAACGTCTCCCTGTCTCACCCCTCGCTTCAACTGGATAGGTTTCGAGCCTTGATCCTGGAGACGGACCGACATGGTGGCGTTTTCGTACAAACACTTCAGCGCTTCGATATATCGATGGTCCTTTTGGCACCGTTGGAGAGACTGTAGCAAAGCCCAGGTCTCGATTAAATCGAAGGCTTTCTCGTAGTCCACAAACGCCAAGCATAAGGGCTGATTATACTTCTCAGTCTTCTGTATAATCTGCCGCAGCGTATGTAAGTGGTCCACGGTACTAAAGCCTTTTCGGAAACCGGCTTGTTCGGGAGGCTGGAAGTCGTCAAACCTGCGAGCGAGACGATTCGTAATGACTCTCGAAAACAGTTTGTAGACATGGCTCAGAAGTGAGATAGGCCTATAATTCTTCAATAAGGTTTTGTCGCCTTTTTTGAAGAAAAGTACCACCACACTTCTGTGCCATGCCGTAGGCGTTCGTCCCTCGAGTATGACGGAATCAAATAGCTTCTGAAGAGCTTTTAATACCGGCGTTCCACCTGCTTTCAGAAGCTCAGCCGTGATTCCATCGTCACCCGGTGCCTTATTGTTTTTTAACTGTTTGAGAGCCATTCTAATCTCGTATAGGCTGACGTCTGGGATACCTTCGGTGTAGTGTCGGGTCAATCTGGCTCTTGGATCTTTGGCCAGATTTATGACAGGTGCGCGTACGCTCGCGTATAATTGTCCGTAGAACTTCTCAACCTCTTCCAACAGCTCCGGCTTCGACGAAATGATTCTGCCATCCTCAGTCTTCAGCTTGGTCAGTTGGCTTTGACCAACAGACAGATCCCTTGCAAAAACTTTTGAGCCCTTATTACGCTTAATCGCCTCTTCAATACGGTCGGTATTGAATTGGCGCAAATCGTGAGTTAGGGACTTGGAGATCTGTCTGTTTAGACGTCGATACTGAGCAGCATCATCAGAGGACTGCAGAACCAAGTTTCGTCTTTCTTCCACGAGTTTGTTGGTGAGGTCCGAGATCTTTTTGGTTCCTTTTGAGCAGCGGGTTTTGAAGCTTTTAGACCCAGCTGTTTGGACAATTTGCACGAACCTGTCATTATAATCGTCCAGATTAGATAGATAATAATATATCAGATGCAATAGAGAAGATGAATGAAGATTTGAATGAAATTGCTAAATGGTCATGTAATAATTCCCTGATTCTCAACCCAAACAAATCTAAATTCATAACTCTAGGTTCCAGATTTCAGCTAATGGGCTTTCAGGCCCAACCACTAAATGTTATGATAGGAAATAAAGCAATAGAAAGAGCCGATGAAGTTAGAAATCTCGGGCTAGTTATGGATCCGCAGTTACGCTTTGAAAGTCATGTCTCAAATTTAATACGAAATTGTTTTTATAGGCTTAAAATTATATATAAGATCCGAAATTTTATAACGGAAAATGTTCGCATTCGGCTTTGTGAGACATTGATACTTTCGAAGCTTAACTATGGTGACACTGTGTATGGACCTCGCCTGTTATCTAGAACTCAGCGTCTAATACAACGTGTTCAAAATGCATGTGCTCGATACCACCTCGAAGTCACATCTCCCCATTTTTGAATAAAGCCTCCATGCTCAACATGGACTCACGAAGGCAGCTTCACTTGGCCAGCTTGATGTTTGGCGTGATGAATTTAAAGAAACCCGAGTATTTGTACTCTAAGCTTAGTTTTTTCAATCGCAACCGTGTAGGTTTCCTAGACCTACCCAGCCTCTGTTGTCGATTCAGGCACACAGAACGGTAGCCTTCAGGGGAAGTTTCCGCTATCAGGCAACAAAATGCTGGAACAACATTCCACCGCCAATAAGACAGCTAAGTTCCATTCACACGTTTAAAAAACATTTTAAAACACTTCTGTTGGAAAAACAAAAAATTGGTGTTCCAAAACGTTACCTGTAGTGGATTTTCCCTTCATAAGTGAGTGGTTGCTAAATCTTATTCCCTGGATTTTTACTTCTTTACCCCTTATTTTTATTCGTTTTATAATTATTAGATACTTGTCAAAAATACATACATTTATACAAAAAGCAAATGCACAATATCTTTTTTATATATTAACTTTAGCGCTCGCACCTACATTGACGGCAATAACTGAAAATCAGTGTTTCTGTACTAACGTGCAGGAAGACCACTGAGTTATGGCCATTTTGCTTTGCTGCAGCACACTAATTATTATATAATTTGTAATTAGTTTAAGCCTATGTTTTTAAAATGTTTTTGTGTCTGTGGCAATTCAAATAAACGTATTCTATTCTATTCTATTCAGATTTTCGCAGTCTCCCAGGCATTCGAAGCGATTCTGCAACTCGAGCTGAAAGCATTAGGATGCAACCACGTCCACTTTCGCTGTTTAGGCTTTTTGAAGAAGGAGTTCATCATAAAGAGGCCCTCCTTCTCCATAAAGCCGACCAGCAGATGACCGCGTGCATTTCTCCTTCCATATCCAAAATTCCCCACTCTCAGCTCATTATCGCTTTGTTTGCCCAGTTTCGCGTTAAAGTCCCCCATCACAACGTTATAGTGGGTCTGGGAGCTATATGGCTTTAGAAATATCCTCATACATAGTCTCCACCTCGTCGTCGGAGTGATTTGCGGTCGGTGCGTATGCTTGTATGACCTTCAACGAATACCGTTTGGTGATTCTGAGTATAAGGTACGATACCCTCGCTGATACACTCTCGAACTGGACCACATTGTTTACGAGGGACCTGTGGACGATAAACCCGACACCACCCTGGGACAGTTGGTCGCCCTCCCGGAAATAGAGCAGGTTTCCGGATTTGAGGATCATGGTGTCCTCCCCCTCTCTTCGGACTTCACATAATCCTACAATATCCCATCGTAACCTGCTCAATTCTTCCTCCAGTTCAGCGAGCTTCTCGTCGGTCCGCAGTGTGCACGTGTTGTACGTTGCCAGGGCCAAGGGTCGTCGGGGTTGGTAGCCTGGCATCTGCAGGGGATTCTTAGCACCCCCTGCCCCGCCGTTACCGTGACCGCTACCAGAGTCCGGAATAGCGGGGCCGCCGGGGACTAGGGGCCGTGTTGTGGATGTATTGTTCATGGGGGGTTTTGCCGTAATCGCCACGCTTGGCAGGCGGGTTGGCGATCGCAGTGTGATGGCATAGTACGCGGAAAGATGCTGCTGCCCATCCTCCGGTGTTTTTAAATCCCTTAGTCGCCTCTTACGACACTCACGGGAAGAGATGGGTTGGTGCTATGTATTCTAGGGCCACAGGCCACTTTTATATAACTAATGAAAATAACCTAAGTATATACCACATATAGAATGAAAATTGTTCCTACGAATATTTTTCATACTAAAATCAATTTTGTAAGTTTATCGTCTATTACTCATTAACGTGTAAAGTCTACATAGCCGTGATAATTTTCCTTTTAAATTCATTATATTTGCTAGTTATTATAATTTGTTTCATGTATCCACCCTCCACCATTTTCCTGTTCGAGGGGGGGACACTTGACTCTAACAAAATTTATCACTTTAAAGTTAAATATTTCGCACACGGATCCCTAAATCACAAAATGTTCTTCAGACACTCATAATAATTTTAAAAGACCTATCAAATGATACACCCCACAAGATGGTATAATCGAGAGAAAAAAAATCATCCCCTCTTTAGGTGTAGGGCCCCTAAAAAAAAATATTTTTCGTAATTTTATTCTACAGTTCGCTCCGCGTAATAAATATGTACATCTCTACCAAATTACAGTTTTCTAGTACTAGTAGTCTCTGAGATTAGCCGCAGACAGACGGACAGACGGACGGACAGACATGACGAAACTATAAGGGTTCCTTGTTTACTTTGGAACCCTAAAAAGTGACTCATGTTTATTAACTCGATTTCCTGTAATTAAATAAAAACCATATTGACATTTATAACGTTAAAACTACATTTTATGACTGGAAAGCCTTATTGTAAACCGGTCAACTTTTATTTACAGGTAAATTAAGTCTTATTAATTAATTGTGAATAGTAATCTCTATTGTAGACTTTTTTGTTTACGAGCAATTCAGTATAGTTTATTACTCCCATATATATTGTAGTGATAACTACAGAATTATTTTGAACTTCTAACTGGTCAACTTTGCATGTCATATTTTAGGTGAAATAGTTGATATATTGGGATACTATTCCTGTGGCGTATTACCTGCATGATAGGCTCTCGACTCACTACAATAGCAGGCATTCAAATCCATTAGTTTCCAGACAAATTGAATTGGAAAGTGAAACACCGGTACACAAATTTCATATGTTGTTTTTACAATACTTGATAGGAAGACAGGGAGACCCGCACATCAAAACGTTCTCTGAGTCACGCCGAAACCATGGGTAGCAATAACTCGACGCGATTTTGTGTACTTACGGAATTATATCGAAAATTAAACATTCATAACAAAACATTCCCATGATTAGATTAGACTGTCAACTGAGATCTACAGAGTTGGACGTCTGACATTGACAGCTGGTGACACACGTTCCGTATCAGTTCCTAACCAACCTTTCTTATCATAAACAAATAAGAAATCATGGCTGGATTGTTGTAGAATTTTAATTATTCTCCTTTAATATCGTCGACTTAGATTATTATAATATTCAACGAATAAATACCTTATTTAAACATTAGTTCTTTTAAAGAATATTAAAAGTTGGTTTGACGTGCGTCCGAATTAAGCGGAATGGAGCGCGACGAGGCGGAATGTCAAATCGAGTGGCGAGGGATCTTTCTCTCCCTGAAAGGCCGCCACGACATGTAACATGGTTTGAGCAATTATTAATTTTTTGGGGTTTTTTCCACTTTCGCCGCCCTCGGCACCCCGTCATGGGACTATAGTTTAACCTTTAGCTTTAAGATCCGCGATACGCGCAAGGACACAGGGGATATTTGCCGCCACGAAGTTGTCAGGAGGATGAGCTGTTGATATCCACGTGCCCGCCCGGCCGTATGAATTGGCGCTTCCTGGAGTGTCCTCCCATCACCAGAGGGTGCGGTTTCCCCGGACCGTGGACCGCATGCAACGGCGCAGGCCCCGTCGTCGGCGACCCCAAGGTGCGACACACGGATCCTAACCTTATTTCCAAAGGCCGCGTCGCCGCCTTCGATCCGATGTCCGTGTGTGGCTCAGCGCAAACCTCGGAAGGCCCAGCCAGCGTCTACTATCTCGCATACAACGGAGCGTGCAGGAGCGCCGCGTCGCTTTGAGGACGCGACCAGTACCAGTGCTCGAACCCAATGGATCGCAAAACGGTGAACGGGACAACGTTCTAAGTGCGCACAGGCGTTTGTGTACGGACCTGGCCAGGTACCTTATATTTGGTTTATGTTAACTTTAATTTTTTTATTGCGGCAAAGACTTATCAGATTTTGGTATTAGTATAACATGTGCCCGCCTTCAGCGGCAAGTGTGTTTATGGAATAAAATGCTATATTCTATCCCAACCATATTGTATTAATGATATCACCTTGCCCATGACTCCTAGGACCTAAGGCTTACTAGACAAGAGGTCCTTGTACTTCAAAAGTGCGAGGCTCTATCCTGAGCATTACATCCGGCTCTCTCTAAAGTAATTGTTCGTGTATAATCGCACTGCGCAGGGATATTGCCCGTCTTCGCTTCAAATAGTTGAAGACCCCTGCGCACACCGTCCAACAACATACCTTTTTTATTTTTTTATTTTTTATACACGACAATGGCGCCCGAACTACTATATTTTTGAGCCTTTGAGTCCTGTGAGAGTGGCAGTTTTTTCTAAAAAATAGTTTTTAAATTTCTTAAACTCGCTCACTTGTTATTTTGAAATTTTGGTGATATCATTGACTGTGAAGTTATTATACTTAGTGTTTGTTAGGTTTATATGCGACAGGGTTGTAAGCATACATTTAATACAATTCATAGTAATTATTATAATATTACTAAATAATATTATAATTAATAATATAATAATTAATATTTTATTTGGGCTTCGCTATGAATAAAAAGCATAGCGCTCAGCCATAATTCCTATTTAATCTCAATTTGAGAGCTAATTAATTTTTATTGACAGGGAGTAACCTGTATATATTTAGAAATTTATCAATTATTATAACCTATTACAAACCCTGACACATATAACCTCACATTTTTGTCAACATGTCGGACGGCGAAGGGGAAGAGCAATATCATGAAGTAAGTGGGGAGGAAAACAAACCACCTACCACTACTACTTCCTCATTTGTTAATACACGACCGCGGGGAGGTGCAATTGACACCCACCCACCCGGCCCTTCCACACTTAAAGCGTTACAACCCACATTGTCTCAACTAGGAGCTCCCGGTTTAGTACGTCAAGCCAACTCAATGAGTAGGACTACCTATGTTACGGAGACTAGGGAAGATGATGAGCGCGTTATTCACATATTAAAGGAGGACCATTTGAGGTCGTGGAATTTAAAATTTTCTGGTGACTCAGACGTCACAGATTTTTTTCTTAGAATTGATGATTTTAGGCGTAGTCGAAACACTTCAGAAAATAAAGTACTGAAATGTTTTTCTGACTTACTTAGTGGTAGCTATCTTTGAATAGCATTATTAATGTTGCCACCGGGCACACACCATTTTTGTTAGCTAAAGGTCGGGAGATAATGACGGATGGCATGTTGCCAAAAAGAGGCGGCATTCCAAATTCGTTAATACCTTCAAATGTCCAGTCGTTCAGCTCACTTCTTCTCCGCTAAACTAGCACCGCGCTTTGTGATGTAAAGTTGTCAGGAAGCATTCGGATGTTGTTTACGACCTTCAGGAGATAGAAACCGGTAAAGTTGGAAAATATCATGTCAAGGACATAATAAAAGTCTCACAAGGTGTGTCCCCTAGCTAGCAACTTTCTTATCTTGAACTTTGTTATTTTGGATTGGTATAACCAATCAGAGGCCTCATTTTTTCACATATAACATGACTCACATGTGAAATTTTTTTGTCAAGCATTTTCATGAAAACCAATTTCTTTTGTAACTACACACTCTAGGCGCCAGAGTAAACATAAGGATATGGATTAATACTCCTTAATTTTTGAGAAAAAAAGGAAAATAAGTTTTTTCCCCTTATACAACGTCAGCCCAACGGCTATACATTTTAAATGTCTATGTATGTGAGATCTCTCCATTAGTTTAAAGACTTTATTAGGTTTACAATTTAATTACTAACTAGTAAATTATGTAGGAATGCTAGATTACATATATTTTAATTAAATCTCAAATAGTTTTTCTTATTATACATAAGTAAGAACTATATCACTTTAGATAATTCTTTATTATTAGTATGCTACTTGCGATTATCTCATTAGAAATCCAAGTATAATTTTTTTAATGCAGGGGAATTGCAGCGGTCTGGCCAGACGCTGTATTCCTGACACTCAACATAAATTGAGTTAGTTTTAGAACTCTAGAACATACATTTTAGTTTAATATATGAAATAGCATGAGTTAGTTTCATATATAGCTGATAGTTTTATATTTAGAAATATATTGCCGTAGGATAGGTGAATGTTTTCTCCGGTTACCCCGGCTGTTTCGGCTAAGTACGACTTAACCTCTTTGCCGAAAAGGGGGGTATTGTAGTGATAACTACAGAATTATTTTGAACTTCTAACTGGTCAACTTTGCATGTCATATTTTAGGTGAAATAGTTGATATATTGGGATACTATTCCTGTGGCGTATTACCTGCATGATAGGCTCTCGACTCACTACAATAGCAGGCATTCAAATCCATTAGTTTCCAGACAAATTGAATTGGAAAGTGAAACACCGGTACACAAATTTCATATGTTGTTTTTACAATACTTGATAGGAAGACAGGGAGACCCGCACATCAAAACGTTCTCTGAGTCACGCCGAAACCATGGGTAGCAATAACTCGACGCGATTTTGTGTACTTACGGAATTATATCGAAAATTAAACATTCATAACAAAACATTCCCATGATTAGATTAGACTGTCAACTGAGATCTACAGAGTTGGACGTCTGACATTGACAGCTGGTGACACACGTTCCGTATCAGTTCCTAACCAACCTTTCTTATCATAAACAAATAAGAAATCATGGCTGGATTGTTGTAGAATTTTAATTATTCTCCTTTAATATCGTCGACTTAGATTATTATAATATTCAACGAATAAATACCTTATTTAAACATTAGTTCTTTTAAAGAATATTAAAAGTTGGTTTGACGTGCGTCCGAATTAAGCGGAATGGAGCGCGACGAGGCGGAATGTCAAATCGAGTGGCGAGGGATCTTTCTCTCCCTGAAAGGCCGCCACGACATGTAACATGGTTTGAGCAATTATTAATTTTTTGGGGTTTTTTCCACTTTCGCCGCCCTCGGCACCCCGTCATGGGACTATAGTTTAACCTTTAGCTTTAAGATCCGCGATACGCGCAAGGACACAGGGGATATTTGCCGCCACGAAGTTGTCAGGAGGATGAGCTGTTGATATCCACGTGCCCGCCCGGCCGTATGAATTGGCGCTTCCTGGAGTGTCCTCCCATCACCAGAGGGTGCGGTTTCCCCGGACCGTGGACCGCATGCAACGGCGCAGGCCCCGTCGTCGGCGACCCCAAGGTGCGACACACGGATCCTAACCTTATTTCCAAAGGCCGCGTCGCCGCCTTCGATCCGATGTCCGTGTGTGGCTCAGCGCAAACCTCGGAAGGCCCAGCCAGCGTCTACTATCTCGCATACAACGGAGCGTGCAGGAGCGCCGCGTCGCTTTGAGGACGCGACCAGTACCAGTGCTCGAACCCAATGGATCGCAAAACGGTGAACGGGACAACGTTCTAAGTGCGCACAGGCGTTTGTGTACGGACCTGGCCAGGTACCTTATATTTGGTTTATGTTAACTTTAATTTTTTTATTGCGGCAAAGACTTATCAGATTTTGGTATTAGTATAACATGTGCCCGCCTTCAGCGGCTAGTGTGTTTATGGAATAAAATGCTATATTCTATCCCAACCATATTGTATTAATGATATCACCTTGCCCATGACTCCTAGGACCTAAGGCTTACTAGACAAGAGGTCCTTGTACTTCAAAAGTGCGAGGCTCTATCCTGAGCATTACATCCGGCTCTCTCTAAAGTAATTGTTCGTGTATAATCGCACTGCGCAGGGATATTGCCCGTCTTCACTTCAAATAGTTGGAGACCCCTGCGCACATGCCCAACATATACACTTTTTATTTTTTTTATTTTTTATACACGACAATATTTATAATTCGATGCTCCCATTTCATATCGGATCATCAAAATTCTATATTTTTTTTTATAAGGATGTTTAAAAACATCAAAATAATTGACCGAGCGAGCGAAGCGAGCGAAGGTCTCTAAATCGAGTTGGGGGCGAAACACATTGTTTGTATGTATGTATGTATGTATGTATGTATGTATGTATGTATGTATGTATGTATGTATGTTTGTACCGCGATAACTGCCGAACCGATGGTCCGATTTTGATGAAATTTGGTAGGCATGTAGGAAATATCAATAGAATTTTCAAGTTGGTTGGGCATCAAAATCGGTTCAGTAGTTTTTGAAATATTAATAAAAACGTCCACGATTATGTAGCAAACGAAACCATAGCGTGTTCTAACTTTGGATAACGCCATCTAGATTTTATTTAGGGAACTGAATTATGTTATTTTAATAGTCGCGAGGTCTACGTTCGCAGCGAACGACTAGTTATTAAAAATAAAAAACACGACTGACAAGTTTTTACTAAAAAAGTACATACAAACATATAAGTTATATACATTTTTGAAATCGCCTTTTAAAGCCCTTCAATTTGATACCCCACTCGATAAGATTGATCAAATTTTATTTTTTTGGTCTGCTATTTATCACATATATAATCCGCCATTTTGTTTTTATGATGACGTCATATAGCCTATGTCACTCGGAGGAATGCAAGGAATCTAAAAATACCTCTCACATCAAAATCTGTTAAGCCGTTCAGGACTTATGGTGGAATAAAGAAACTTACATACATACATACATACATACATGAACCCTGAAAACATAACACTCCTTTTTTGGTCAGTCGTGTAAAAAGTACTGTGAAGATTGTTTACATAATAGGACAAGTAAGAATAAATGGAGTAAGTATATCAACTTATTCATTTTGATCATGTGATTCAATAGGTTAGGACTTAGGAAGTTATTTATCCACATATCGGGAAACGTACATTCCCGATATGTAGATAAATAACAAGCTGTATAGGTAGGTACATCTGCACAGTTTCTAGAGTAGGTATATTAACACAGAACACATCTTCTACTACATCTACTAATCAGCACAAATACCTTTAACTGCATGAATCTATTAATTCTTTGATTTTATTATCGCAAGACTTGCCAGACGTTATAGGTTAAATAATAAATAATTGACCGAGCGAGCGAAGCGAGCGAAGGTCTCTAAATCGAGTTGGGGGCGAAACACATTGTTTGTATGTATGTATGTATGTATGTATGTATGTATGTATGTATGTATGTATGTATGTATGTATGTTTGTACCGCGATAACTGCCGAACCGATGGTCCAATTTTGATGAAATTTGGTAGGCATGTAGGAAATAACAATAGAATTTTCAAGTTCGTTGGGCATCAAAATCGGTTTAGTAGTTTTTGAAATATTAATAAAAACGTCCGCGATTATGTAGCAAACGAAACCATAGCGTGTTCTAACTTTGGAAAACGCCATCTAGATTTTATTTAGGGAACTGAATTATGTTAGAAAAGTCGAAATCAGAGTATATCAATAAAAACGCGAGTAATAATCGCGAGGTCTAAGTTCGCGGCGAACTACTAGTATTAAGAATAAGAATTGTGGTTGTAGGAATTTGTCGGTAAAAAAAATTAAATGTCCCGCCTAATACATTGGCTTGGCAACTAGCCATCTGGTGGCAGGTGGTCCAGCACCGTTTATTTGCATTTTAACATGTTTGTTGGTCCTTTAATATACAAATTATACAATACAACTATGTTATACACGTTATACATGTGTAATTCAATTAATTAATTTTGTGAAATACACTGTGTTACAACCATAGAGCTAGCAAAAAAAAAATTAATTTTATTTAGAGGGAAGAATTTTATTTTATACTTAAATATTGAAATACTTATATAATTTTTGCGCGTGATGATTAAAACCGGCCAAGTGCAAGTCAAGCTCGCGCACCGAGGGTTCCGTACACGCAAAGCATCTCAAATTATAGCTCTAACTAAAAGCCCAACTAGTTTCAAAAACAAACTTAACTTTGTAGTTCGGTCTCTAGCATTCATACTGCATCGAGCGCAAAAATAAGTCTGTAACACTTTTTAGACTTCCAACAACATATTTACAACTTTCAGATTTATTCCTGTACAAGTACTGTTAGATCTTGCTTTTTGCCAAATTTCATAATTTTAGGTCAACGGGAAGTACCCCATAGGTTTTGATTGCTGTCTGAAATCGCAAAATATGGGAAAATTTGCACCATTTACGGAGATATCTCCTGATCGCGTTGACATATAATTTTGATTCTTTTTTTTTGTAAAAGAGGCCGTGGATCCGAGTATTTGGTATTAATTTCAACTTTATACCTTTAAGCGTTCCTGAGAAAAAAAAGTTTGACAGACAGACGGACAACAAAATGATCTTATAAGGGTTCCGTTTTTGCCTTTTGAGGTACAGAACCCTAAAAATGAAATACAATTATAATCTCACTCAGTTTGAGCTCCTCAGTGGTGGAGGCGGTCTCGGCTGTGAGTCTCTCTTCTGAAGTGTTGCTCGCTACAGCGATGTTATTGTTCACGTTGTACATGGATTTGCCTGCAATCATACAACATTTGAGAAATAGTCATACCTTCGTCGTCTTACCTTTTCTCATTTCTACATAAGATTGGAGCAAAATGACTTTGAAATCAAAAAGTCTATATACCATGTGGTCCTTTAGAATACTTAATTTTAAGCCGAAGTGTCTTCAACTCTTTTGCTAATTCTAGGTAGACATACATAGCGTCTTAGCACCTCAAGTTAATCAGGTCTGCATAGACTAAGTCATAATTGATGGTGGAGATGGATAAATACTGGAGAACCATAGAGAAGTGAATGGCTAGCTTTAGGAGAGGCCTTTGCTTAGTAGAGGTTAGCAACAGTAACTTTTGGTAGCAGTAAATTTTGTCGCCCCCTGTGTCGCAGTGGTAAATCCGTTGCCTCTGAATCATGAGGTCACGGTTTCAATCCTCGGTTAGGTCAAGATAGAAAATGGTCTTTAACAAATTGGCCTTGGTCAATTGGTGGGTTGGCCTAATATAATGGATATTAGAGTACAAGGAAACTTAGTTTGGGACTAGCTTAAACTGTGAGATTTGTCTGTATATAGGGTGTTTGGGTAAACACCTGCAACCTCTCTAGGGGTGAAAGTTCTGAAATCTCAAAAAAAAATCAGCTGCTCCATACATTTTACAATACCTAATCGCCCAAAATGTATGGAACCGCTAATTTTTTTTGAGATTTCAGAGTCGGTCCCATACAAAAAGTTGCTCATATTCATTAATACTTTCATCCCTAGAGAGGTTGCTGGTGTTTGCCCAAACACCCTTTATATATTTAGTTAACTTACCATTAGACACGGTGATATCATCCAGCCCATTAAGGTCTAACTTCAGGTCGTTCCTAGCGTTCTCGCCCGCCAAGTTGGCAGCCCTGCGTCTGCGTCGGCGCACGTCCCGCGCTAGCTTCATGTCGTATGCGGTCGCTGTGATAAGTAGGAAGGCGACAGCGATGCATACGCCCCTGAAAAGTAAACAAGCTAATTATTTAAAAATAAAAAACACGACTGACAACTCTCATAGCCTATGTCACTCGGAGAAATGCAAGGAATCTAACAATACCTCTCACATCAATATCTGTTACGCCGTTCTGGACTTATGGTGGAATAAAGAAACTTACATACATACTTCACATACATGAACCCTGAAAACATAACACTCCTTTTTTGGTCAGTCGTGTAAAAAGAAATGCCAATCTAATCTTTAATCCTAACTAATATTATAAATGCGAAAGCGAGTTTGTTTATTTGTTTGTTACTTCTTCACGCTTTATCTACTGAAGGTAGAAGTACTGAGAAGGACATATAGGGTACCTTTCATCCTGGGAAAAAGCACTGGTCCCGTGGGAAATTCACGCGGGCAAAGCCGCGGGCAAAAGCTAGTTAATAATTATCAATAATATCTTTTATAATCTTTTATCTTATCTAATTTAATTTTGGATACAATTTATGTTTTTCATCTTTTGACTAGCTTTTCCCACATCTAAATTAGCGCTATGTATTTCATTTCCTTTCAAACAGTAACTACTTATCTCGAGGAGAAAGGAAGGTGTATTAGGAAATTTATCAAGTTTTGATTTTATACGACTGTGCAAAAATTTTATAACTAAAACCTTACCCTATATTATTTAATGGCGTGAAACAGCGCTCATTAACTAGTCATACATAGAATATACATAGAATCACGTCTTTATCCCTTACGAGGTAGACAGAGCCAAGAGTCATGAGACTCGAAGGCCACGGCTCAATAGACTAGTCACATTTATATTTTGCTGGATTAATCCACAATACATTTAGTTAGTAATCCCTATTATTACAAGTCATGTTTTGGTAACATGGTATGTGTAATCCATGTAGACATGAGTCAGTTGTAGAAATTGTATGACATACTCCAGGCGATAGTGCTATTTGCAAACATCGCGTGGTTCGCATTCTTCCTTCACGTCATACATCTAACAGTATTGTTCAATTGCAATCAATCAATTGTTCATCTCATTAGTATATTACGCATAGTTGTAGTATAATACTCACACTGACATATTATACTTTATCTAAAGTATTACGGCTGCCGTCGCTAGATGGTAGTCGTTATGTTAATTTTGAGACAACTTATAAAAATGTGAGTGCAATGGTAGCGCGTTCCGTTCCGTTCCAATGGCGCTACAACCCTTTGTGGGTCTTGGCCTCTTCAACGAGTTTTCTCCACCTGTCACGCTCCTTTGCTACGTTCCTCCAGTTCTTAAATTTGCCCATCTTCTTGAGGTCTTCTGCAATACAGTCCATCCACCTCTTCCTTGGTCTGCCTCTGGGTCGTTTCTGCTGAAGCGTCCATCTTGACATGACCTTAGGAGCTCTATCTTCTGGCAAGCGTTCTAGGTGTCCCGCTCATCTTAGTCGCTGCGCCTTACAGAACCTGACTATGGTTTCCTTCTCCACAAGTGCATCGAGTTCGTGGTTCATTCGAGTTCGATAGGAACCATCTGGCTCTCTGATTGGGCCAGCAATATGACCGAGCACTTTTCTTTCAAAGGTTGCTAACTTGATTGATTTAACTGGATTTCTGTCAAAGAACCTCACGGTAAATGGTATTCTTAATAGACCACCACTCTCTTTGAATACATGGTAGGAAACTTTAGTTTCTAGTTGTTGATTACAAGCTAATATGTGAAATGGCAGAAGATAATGACAAACTGCTACATAGGTACAATTGCCCAGAATATTAGATCAACCTTATTAGGACTATGTATATGGAAATGTAAGAGGGCTTTGACCAGTTGTGAAACGATGCGGTCGAAGCCGAGAGTACATTCACAAGTGTGGATGGAGATACTCGCCAGCGTGCGCTTGCGGAGCTGTTCAGTCCAGGACATGGAGCACATCATCAGCACTTGCCCTCTCACTAAATATATCGGTGACCCAGCAGACTTGTTCACCCTTAATAATGACGCTATCCAATGGGTTTAGCAATTAAAAAAATAATCCTTCACAATAATACAATTAAATTTCCTTATAAAATGATTTGAACGACTGACATAATCTATAAATGCCATACGATTAAATAAGCTGTGAAACATAATGTCAGTAACTTACAGTAGCACCCTGAAGGTAGGGTCTCCCATGTAGGTGTAAGTGCCTTGCAGCGGGGAGCGCACGGTGACGACGGACTGGTTGAGGATGGGTGCCCGCACCGCGTCCACTAAGGACATGACGGCGTGGCTGTCGCAGCTTGAAGGGAGACATATTCCGAGGTGCAGGGTGCGGCGCTGTGGAAGATACAGTAATAAAGTTAATGATGATACATCCATACTAATATAATGAATGTCTGTCTATCTGTCTGTTATGCTTTCACGGCTAAACCGCTGGACCGATTTTGATGAAATTTGGTATGGATATAGTTGAAGACCCAGAGTCAAACACAGGCCCCTTTTTTTTTTAAATCAACCCTAAGGGGAGGAACTTGGGGGTCAATGTTTGTATGAAAAACATACAAGACACGTTTTTGCCACGGGACAATAGTTAGTTAATAATAAATCTCACGGGAAAAGTAAATAAGTATAGAAGGCTGTGTGGAAGGGCGGGCCGGACCCGGACTCTGCAACAATACAAGAGACGTACCGTCTTGATGAGGTCCTTGACGTCCGTCACCACGCTGAGCCGGACGGTGTAGAAGGCCGTGTGGAAGGGCGGGCCGGACCCGGACATGGAAACGTCCTGCCGCCACTCGCTGAAGATCTGGGAGCCGCTGCTCTCTGGAATCACACAGTGAAATTTAGTACTTCATTGGCTGAGCACCTGGGCTACGCACCCGTGGGATTTTTGGGATAAAAAGTACCCTATATCTTTTTTAGTACTCCTAACTATGTGTATGCGAAATTTGTGGAAGATTGGTTCAGTAGATAAAACGTGAAGAGGTAACAAACAAATATACAAACTCACTTTCGCATATAATAAGAAATACGCGCGCGTTGATGTCTTTTGTTCGTTAACAAGACGTACATATGAAATACGCAAACAAATGCGTAAAAATGAAATTAACTTGTGCAATAAATAATTGCAAGCAAAGGTACTGTACTGTAATGTATATGTAAATATACATTTGCGTATTTACGCCTCGTTATAAAATAAGAGATTTCTTCAATACAGCTTTTTAAGTAACGCTAGTAAGTTAATTTAAGTTATCTAGATGATATAACCGAAGGTGTAAGTGTTCCGCTCCGAATACAAATATAAAATGTGTGTTTTGTTTCGACAAAATAAATAGTGATTTCTTTTTTTTGGAACGAGGCTAAAAGTGTGTAACAATACTAGTAAGATTTAGCAAATTACCAAAACAAAGTGACGTCACACAATTCTATAAGACATATGTTGCAAAGTGACGTCTTTGGAGAAAAGGCAGCAGTGGAGTTTGTTGCGCCGCCTCTTTTCCACTTGCGCTTTGGAGGCGGTGGTAACCTTAGCTTTAAGTAATTTTATGACGTTTACTAACAAAAAAAAATAAGAATATGACGATTTAAAAGTGCTATTTTAAAGCCTATTTAAATAAAAACAATTGATTTTGACTTTATCTATGTACCGTACACTCTTTGATCTCTTTTAAATATAGTTTTGGAGTTTTCAAGGCAAGAGTGAATAAGCATATTTTGAGTTTGCGTGTACCACCCTAGACCTCTGCTTCCCATCAGGCAAGATAGAGGTCAAACGCTAAATATAATAAATATAATATATAATATATACGGACAAATCACACAGATTGAGTTAGCCTCAAAGTAAGTTCGGGACTTGTGTTATGGGATACTAACTCAACGATACTATATTTTATGACAAATACATATATAGATAAACATCCAAGACCCAGGCCAATCTGAAAAAGATCATTTTCCATCTTGACCTGACCGGGGATCGAACCCGGGACCTCCGGTGTGGCAGTCTGGCGTGATAACCGTTAGGCCACGGAGGTCGTCTATTTCTATAATATAAAAAAAATATATAAAAAAAATATCTGTTTGACATCAACAAGGAACGTCAATAAAATACATTGAATGAAACGAGTTCGTCCCATTTCATGTATCATTCATACAAACATCTTTACCTTTGTAGTAGGTACTACAACAATGACCTTTATATAAAGTGTTTGTTAGTGATTTGACCTTAATATTTCTGATAACAACTGTAGACCTTTTTTACATACATACATACATATTATCACGCCTTTTTCTCGTGGGGGTAGGCAGAGACTAGCGATTTCCACCTGCTACGATCCTTACAGATCTTTCTCGCTTCCTCTACACTCATCACTCTCTTCATACATGCTCTCCGGTTATGGGTGCTCCTAATATCTCCCTTTTCAAGGAGGTCCGCAATCTGGTCGGAGTGCGTTCTCCGAGGTCGACCCTGACCATTTTAAACCGTCCTTAAAGGTATATTTTCTCCTAGTTGACCTCGGTGTGGCCTCTTTGGAATAAATTCGACCATAGTCGTCAGAAAATGTCATGTTGTAATACCAGCGAAATAAAGGACACGCTGGTGGCGTTCCAAAAACAAATGGAAATGATGAACTCAGTCCTGGTTTCAATGAAAGAGGAACAAAACGCTCGTTTCACTGGCCTTCATACGGAAATCTCAGAAGTTAAGTATGAGCTTGGCGATATTAAAAAATCATATAAAGAAATGGAACAATCAGTGGATTATCTCGGTAAAAAGTTTGTAGATATGGAGAAGTGCCAAAAAGACATAAGAGAAGATTCCAAGAAGCAGGAGAACAGATTAAAAGATATCATACATAAAAATGTGTATTTAGATAAAGCAAATAAAGCACTAGAGGAGAGAATTATGAGACTGGAACAGAAGGAATTGTCCAGAAAGATAGAAATAATTAATGTCCGAAAGCTGGACGGAGAAAGTGCTATGGAAACGATTTATAAAATTGGAGAGGCGTTGGGACTTGGGACGGAAGACATTGAGAAAGCCTGGAGGGTGCCAGGTGACAACAAAAAAGGCCCAAGGCCATTGATTGTTTCATTCAAAAACCGAGAAGCTCGCTTGCAATGGCTCGGATATAGAAAAAATAATATAACAAATGGCTCAATATTTAAAAGTGAGGATAACTCAAAAATTTTTATTAATGAGCATCTAACCAGACAAATGCGCCAACTATTTTGGAATGTTAAAACTAAACTGAAAGATATATATAAATATATATGGATTCAAAATGGTAATATTTTGATAAAAAAAGATGATGGAGAAAAACAAGTGTACCAAATAAACTTTGAAAGTGATATTGAATTACATATTAAAAAAGACAATATTTGAAAGTGTACACTACAGATAATAAAATTTGATTAGATACTTTAGTACTGCCATACAAAAATAAACATAAGTATATAATTATCAGAGTAAAATATGCCAACTGATTTTGTTCCTGAATTTACACCACAGGATATATCATACTGTAATTATGTAGACATCAAACAATGGCATGAGAAAATAAACATACAAACAAATAGATTACATATCATACATGTAAACTTGTGTTCGATAAGGAAACACTTTGGTGAACTGTTAACATTATTAGAAGGATGTATCCAGAACTTGGATATAATTTGTCTAACAGAAATAAATATAAAAGACATAGAGGAGAGTATGTACCAAATAGATGGCTTTAACAGTCACTCATGGACAAGAGACACACAAAGTGGTGGAGGAATACTGCTATATGTAAGGAATAACATCATATTTAAACCTGTTGAAGTTCCCGTTATAATGACCCAATGTGAGATGCTGTGCGGGGAATTGCAGATCGGAGAGTATAATACACATATAGTTGTTATATACAGACCACCAAGAACAAATAAGTCTATATTTATTACTGAGTTGTCGAATGTACTGAATACGATCCCAAGACGGGACAATTTAATTTTAATTGGAGATTTAAATATCAATATATTAGAAGAGAAGCGTGACGTGTCCGACCCTACAGCTAATAGGTATTTAAATGTGCTTAGTGAGTTAGGTTTACAGTGTGGTGTGCGTGACATAACGCGGGAGTGCATCGTTGCTAGAAAGCTAGTGACGTCGTGCATTGACCATGTGTTCGTGCGGACTGGATTACCAGGTACTATCCATACGTATATAGTGTCGAGCAAGATAGCGGATCATTACATGATAGGACTGTCAATGGAACTTGATAAGTTAATAATGGACACAACCCCTAGATTGTTTTATAAGGAAGGTCTGGTTTCTAAAAAATTAGATGAAATTCAATGGTCGGATTTGTTACATCTGGATGATCCAATTGAAATTTACAGCGGAATAGTAGAAAATTTTGAGAATGTTTATACAACATGTACCTTTCAACAAAACTGTGACAATAAGAAAAGAGGTGCCCAAATATGGGTTACTAATCACTTGCAGAAGATGATAGAGGATAGAGATAGTTTGTTCAAAAAATGGAAATCAAATCCGAAAAACAATAATTATAGATTAGAATATACAAGACATAGAAATAATACAAATAAACTTATAAATCACGCTAAAAACATGAGTCGTAAAAAGAAATTGGAAGACTGCAGAGGCGATTTGCGAAAAATTTGGTGTCAAGTAAATAATTGGTTAGGTAGAAATAAATTGTCAGTCGACAGTGTGGTTGAAAAGTACATGTTGAGGACGGAAACAAAAACACAGGTATGTAATTCTTTTTGTGAAACATTTACAGAGGAGATAGAGAATATTAAAAACAAACACACATGTCAACAATTATTATTAGATAGGCAATCATATGTATGTGAGAGTAATGTAAGTTTTAGGTTTACCAGGGTGTTGCCGGAAGATGTTATAAAGGTTATTGATAAGATGGACTGCAATAAGGCGTCGGGATCGGATGGTATTAGGGCAAAAGACTTGAAACAAATAAAGAATAAGATTGCACCAGTCATTGCACATTTTATAAATTTGAGCATCCAAAAAGGAGTGTATCCAAGTGAGTTAAAAATGGCAATTATAAGACCGATTTATAAGCAGGGTTCTCATACAGAATATACTAATTATAGGCCGATAGCCATATTGAATGTCATTAACAAAATTGTAGAAAAAATTATAGTTGGTCAGGTGACAATGTTTTTAGAAAATAATGATATTATTAGTGACGCTCAACATGGTTTTCGGTCAAATAGAAGCACGGCCACTGTCTTGGCTAAATTTGTGGACAAAGTAAACAACTCATTAAATAAGCAACAGATGGTGGTAGCAGTCTTTATAGACTTCAAGAAAGCCTTCGATACTCTCGATCACGATGGCTTATTGCGGTCCATGGACGAGTGTGGTATAAGAGGACCCATGAACGCCTGGTTCCGGGAATATCTGAGGGGAGGCAGCTAGAGGTGAGAGTCTGTGGCGCGGCTAGTTATAAAGGCGATATTAAATATGGAGTCCCGACCGGCTCTGTTTACGGCCCAGCTGGTTATAAAATGCATGTAAACAGCATGCCAAATGTGGTTAAGAAATGTGATGTGTTTATGTTTGCAGACGATACCTGCCTTATATATAGTCATAAAGATCAATCGACAATACGAAGCGCCGTCCAAAGTGACTTTGATAATGTGGTACGCTGGGCACATGATAATGGGATAATAATTAATATCGCTAAGACAAAGTATATGTACATTAGGTCGCCATATAATAAAATCAAAGATTTAACTTTTGACATAAAGGGACATACATATGATTGTCTACATAAACATAAAGATAAGTTAAACTGTTCGTGTGTTCTATTACAGCAAGTGAATACTTATAGGTACTTAGGACTTATAGTAGACTGCCACTTTAGCTGGAACTACCATGTGGACTCTGTATGCAATAAATTGCGATCAATCTTATGCAAATTTAATAATCTTAAGTATTTAGTGTCTAAGAGAATAATGTACCTACTATACCACGCCTTGGCTGATGCTGTGATATCTTATGGGCTGGGTGCGTATGGCCTGACCTTTCCTGTTCATACTAATAAAATTAAGGAACTCCAAATTCGAATGTTAAAATTACTAGTTACTAGAAATGTCAAAGAATCTGTTGAGAGTTATGATAAGCTATTTAAGATATGCAATATATTACCAGTACATGAAAAAGTTAAAATGGCTATTATTTTAGAACAGTATGGCAAGAGTGAGAACAAACAGGAAATGAGGTTTTCGTACCCAACCCGGTTATCAAAAAAATATAAACTAATAGTCCCGAATGTAAAAAACTATTATGGTAAACGTGAAAGAAGGTGGACCACGCCCGTATATTTAAATAACCTACCGCAAGAAATACATGAAAAAGTTAGAAATGCAAAGAGTAAAAATGAATTAAAAGCAATATTAAGAAAACATTATCTCTCAGACTGTCCTTAGAGTCACATAATAATTATTTAGGTTTACACAACTGACCAAAAAATGTGTGTGTATGTGTGTTTGTGTGTATGTAAGTTTATTTGTTCCGCCATAGGTCAAAACACCATAAAAATTGTTGGTGATTCTCATATTTTGGTTTACACAATTGACCAAAAAAGGAGTGTTGTGTTCTTGGGATTTATGTATGTGTTTTTGTGTGTATGTAAGTTTCTTTGTTCCGCCATAGGCCAAAAACATCAGAAAACTTGTTTGTGATTCACATATTTTGGTTTACACAACTGACCAAAAAAGGAGTGTTGTGTTCTTGGGATTCATGTATTTTTTATGTACCTATGTGTGTTTGTATGTATGTAAGTTTCTTTGTTCCACCATAGGTCAAAAACACTATAAAACTTGTTTGTGTTTGTTTTTATAAACAACCGTATGCTTATTAGATATAGAAATAGGTACTCTAATATAATACTTAGTTTAATGAAACATGTATTAACTTAAATATAGTTAATGTTATCTATATAGGTATGTAAGTTTGTTCCGCGAGGGCTGCCGACAAACTGTTTCACAGTTTGGCAGAAAATGTAAAAAGTAATTGTAAAAAAATTTTTGTGTAATAAATAAATTAAAAAAAAAAATTAACCGTTAAATAACAACGATTAATCAGATAATTATAAAAATAATTACGTGATTAATATTACATCTAAATCTACGATAAAATGTGATGGATAGCCGAAACTCAGCATTATATAATAAGCCACATTTATGTATGTCTGTCTGTGTTACTGTAAACGCAGAAACTATAAAGAAATTTAATGAGGTTTGTATTGTTGAAGGTCTAATATTTATTTAAACGACATTTATCGGAAATACGTAATTGTACAAATTAAAGAATAATCTTGCCAAAAGATTTTGTTATCAGTCCATAGCTCGCTGAAATAGCACGCATGAATTCAAGTATTTTCTCTCAGCTTAATATTTGGATTTTTTAGTAATACGTCGCACTCAATGCAATCTAGCATCACATCCTGGGTTCCTGAAATAAGTCGACGTCGGAGAGGAAAGCCAAGGGAAAGATGGCGCGACGACCTTGACGCTTTCCAGCCGGATCGGTCGAACGTTGCTATGGGTAGGTGGAAGCATGTGGGGGGTTTTAAGCAAGTTTTAATCAAACCTTTAGTTTGATTAAAAAAAACCGGCCAAGTGCGTGTCGGACCACGCATAAAGTAGGGTTCCGTAGTCATTTTTGGCACCGCGCTGTTTTGCATTTCTTGCAAGAAAAAAGTATATAATTTTATTTTATTTATAATTTTAAAAGTATTCATCACAGGATACCCGAAACAATTTTAAATAAGAGTTTCCGCGCCTGTTTCTTTACGTGAGTGATTTGAAGTTTATAGGTCCAAGACTTTAGAAATTACAGGGGGACACCGTGTAAACGACTTTGGCGGGCTATATCTCGCAAATGGTAAAGCTGATAAAAAAGTGTTGTATGGAAACCCTACCTTATTTTCATAGTCCTTTTCAACGATACCCCACACAAGGGGGTGTACTCAAAAAAATTATTCACCCCCCCCTTTACATGTATGGGGAGGTACCCTTAAAAAGGGGTAATTTTAATTTTATGTATTTTTTAAAATGAGATCTATAAGTGAAGTATCCTCGAACCAAGTTACATGCAAATCAGTCCATAAACGTAGAAGATATTCTGCTGTGACAGACTAGGACGGACGGACGGACGGACTGAACGATCTTATAAGGGTTCCTTGTCGGACTACGGAACCCTAAAAAGTAATAGGTCGTCGAACAGTCGTCTCGTATCGACGACGATACTTCCGTGCGAGTCTCGGCCAAGGGGAAACCTCATTTGAGGCCGCGCACGCAATGTACCAGTACATACGTTCATTTTGTCGTAAATTTACACTTTTTTTGGTGACATATTGACTGTGATGACGAACTACTACAGAGTCCACCCTTCTTTTCCTACAACCTTTGTGAATATTAGTTCAAATACAATTAATATTCACAAAACCTAAACAAATTATACACCAAAACCTTCTTCAGGAATCACTCTATCTATTAGTGAAACCCGCATGAAAATCCATCTAGTAGTTTTTGAGTTTATCGCGAACAGACAGACAGAAACAGACGCCGGCTTTGTTTTATAATATGTTATATATATATATATTGCCCAGCAGTGGGAAGAAATAGGTTAAAGAAAATAAAATGTACAGAAAAAGAATAATATTTACTCAATCACACCTCCATAGAGGAAAGGAATTTGCTTCAATTAAAAAAATATTTAAGTAATACTTTTTATGACAACTCCCACATGTACAGAGCCCTTAAATAAAATAATCAATTAAACCATAATTTAGGACGCCTATTTTCCTTGACCTAGAGCCCACGGAAGCCAACAATGTTACATACTATGTTAATGCATAAAGATCAACATTACACAATAGTATGTTAAACATAGTTACGTGTTGACCACCCACGACTACTGCTATAGTATTATAATTATATGTGTGCAACAACATACAGACAGACACACTCACTGCCTGTTGTATAGCTTTGATTAACATAAACATACTCAGCACATTTCCTGATTTGCAATGCTAATTTTTTTAACTGTTTCGAGATTTGCTTATATTTTTATATTTGTTCTGTATTTGCGCAGTATTTGTGATACTTTTGCATTCATATTCGTTTATTCGCTGCAAAAGCATCTGCATAGTGCATTTGATCATAAATATTTAGTTATATATTATTATTTCTTAATCTTTGTGGTAAATTTTGATATTTAGTCGATATATCTGAGTAATCTACTCTCAACTACATTTATTTTCCTGAATTTATTTATTTATTTTTTAAGCAGTTGTGGCCGAGTGGTAAGGCGTCGCCTGTGGCTGCAAAGGTCCCAGGTTCAAATCCTGCCCGTGCTATGTGCCTCATGCATGGTAGTTTTCATCGACCACCACTTGCTTCCATGGTAAGGAAACCTGCATTTTGGTTGATGATTGTCAGCTAGTGTGTGAAATGGAGAAGGCAATGACAAACCACTCCATTAGCATTGCCAAGATAGTCGTGTGTGTTTCATTACATATAATGACCCTCAGTCAGAGGAATACGACTAAAGGATTTTTCTGAACAACCGATTTCAAATAACAAAATTATATAGCTTCTTTGGATACTCAGCCATGCAAGACATCCAAAAGATAACAGTATAAGACGGCAATTTAGTCGGCAATCGCTTACCAAATTAACGTCATCATAATAGTCGGCTGTTACTTATGTTGCGTGTGTCTGGTTGTTGCGTTATATTGTGTTGTCTTGGCACGCAACAGTGATTTGACAGATGTGATTTGAAAATAACAAAATGTTTGAGTACTTAAATTTCCTTTTATTCGAATTCGAATTGCATAGTGCATATTTCATGTATAAACATACTAGCCGCGCCTCGGAGCTTCGCTCCCCTGGAAATTTCGGTATAAAAAGTACCCTGTGTGCTATTCCTGGTCTTTTCTACTCGTATACCAAATTTCATCGAAATCCGTCAGGTAGATTTTGCGTGGTTGAGTAATAAATCCAATCATCCTCACAAATATAGAGGGATTTAAATCGTTACTGACTGACGCGATGTATTATGGCTATTTTAGACTATGATTTTAGAAAATTCTACGAGTGGTTGAAGGTTTATATTGATTTATAGTATAAAACGCATTCGTAGGCGTATGAATATGGATAAATTAGTTAGTATGGATTTCAATTTGATTCATCACTTTTAAAGTTGAACAATAAACATTAAAATAAACCTAGGAGAAAAGTAATTAATTAATTATTAATTAATTTTAATAAAATTAATTAATTAATTTTATTAAATTAATTAATTAATTTTATTAAATTAATTAATTAATTTTATTAAATTAATTAATTAATTTTATTAAATTAATTATTTTTTTTTAAACTAATTGTTTTAATTTAAACTAATTGTTAAGTTATAATAAGCTAATTGTAGTGCCCTACCAGGGTTCCATGTTGTACTGTATTTATTATGTGACCTGTCTAAATTACAAGGAAACAATAAAGTGAATTGAATTGAATCGATTAAACTTAGAGTTAGTAGGACAAATATACTTAACATAATGATCATATTATGTAATTGTATCTGTATTGAAGCCTTGAGAAGTGATTGCCCGAGCAACATAAGTCATTTCATCCAAATTATGACATTTGGTCATTATATCCGTAATAAGTACTATTTGCCAAGCGTTTATTTTGCTTTTATTTATCTTTTGTCATACAATATAATGTACAAATAATTCTTAAAATATATCTATTCTATTTGTTCAAATTCCACTGAAAATAGTTATTATAATAAAATGCTTAACTCGATTGCAGCTCAAGTTTTTAAAAGAGTAAGAAAATGAAATATCAATAAATAAATAAATAGAAAAAATATTGTGTTAAAGCCACAAATCTCAACACAAAGTTAAACAACACTGAGTTAAAATTACTCATAGTGGTAGTATGTCTCATCACCATCTTAAAAAAGAGAGATCCACTACTGAACATAGGCCTCTACCATAGACTTCCAAAAACACCGGTTATATGTATGTACTTAATATCCCCTTTGAATTAGGATTGACCAGGCACAATTTACTTACTATTGTGACTGGACGGTGCGTGCTGCTCGTTGAGGATCTGGCAGAGCTCCGCCGAGCCAGTCCAGTAGTTGTTCCCCCAGTAGAACATCGATATATACCACCCGCTGGCATGCTCCACTGACAACAAACATAATATACTTACTATTGTGACTGGGCGGTGCGTGCTGCTCGTTGAGGATCTGGCAGAGCTCCGCCGAGCCAGTCCAGTAGTTGTTCCCCCAGTAGAACATCGATATATACCACCCGCTGGCATGCTCCACTGACAACAAACATAATATACTTACTATTGTGACTGGGCGGTGCGTGCTGCTCGTTGAGGATCTGGCAGAGCTCCGCCGAGCCAGTCCAGTAGTTGTTCCCCCAGTAGAACATCGATATATACCACCCGCTGGCATGCTCCACTGACAAAGAACATAATATACTTACTATTGTGACTGGGCGGTGCGTGCTGCTCGTTGAGGATCTGGCAGAGCTCCGCCGAGCCAGTCCAGTAGTTGTTCCCCCAGTAGAACATCGATATATACCACCCGCTGGCATGCTCCACTGACAACAAACATAATATACTTACTATTGTGACTGGGCGGTGCGTGCTGCTCGTTGAGGATCTGGCAGAGCTCCGCCGAGCCAGTCCAGTAGTTGTTCCCCCAGTAGAACATCGATATATACCACCCGCTGGCATGCTCCACTGACAACAAACATAATATACTTACTATTGTGACTGGGCGGTGCGTGCTGCTCGTTGAGGATCTGGCAAGAGCTCCGCCGAGCCAGTCCAGTAGTTGTTCCCCCAGTAGAAGATCGATATATACCACCCGCTGGCATGCTCCACTGACAACAAACATAATATACTTACTATTGTGACTGGGCGGTGCGTGCTGCTCGTTGAGGATCTGGCAGAGCTCCGCCGAGCCAGTCCAGTAGTTGTTCCCCCAGTAGAACATCGATATATACCACCCGCTGGCATGCTCCACTGACAAAGAACATAATATACTTACTATTGTGACTGGGCGGTGCGTGCTGCTCGTTGAGGATCTGGCAGAGCTCCGCCGAGCCAGTCCAGTAGTTGTTCCCCCAGTAGAACATCGATATATACCACCCGCTGGCATGCTCCACTGACAACAAACATAATATACTTACTATTGTGACTGGGCGGTGCGTGCTGCTCGTTGAGGATCTGGCAGAGCTCCGCCGAGCCAGTCCAGTAGTTGTTCCCCCAGTAGAATATCGATATATACCACCCGCTGGCATGCTCCACTGACAACAAACATAATATACTTACTATTGTGACTGGGCGGTGCGTGCTGCTCGTTGAGGATCTGGCAGAGCTCCGCCGAGCCAGTCCAGTAGTTGTTCCCCCAGTAGAACATCGATATATACCACCCGCTGGCATGCTCCACTGATAACAAACATAATATACTTACTATTGTGACTGGGCGGTGCGTGCTGCTCGTTGAGGATCTGGCAGAGCTCCGCCGAGCCAGTCCAGTAGTTGTTCCCTCAGTAGAACATCGATATATACCAACCGCTGGCATGCTCCACTGACAACAAACATAATATACTTACTATTGTGACTGGGCGGTGCGTGCTGCTCGTTGAGGATCTGGCAGAGCTCCGCCGAGCCAGTCCAGTAGTAGTTCCCCCAGTAGAACATCGATATATACCAACCGCTGGCATGCTCCACTGACAACAAACATAATATACTTACTATTGTGACTGGGCGGTGCGTGCTGCTCGTTGAGGATCTGGCAGAGCTCCGCCGAGCTAGTCCAGTAGTAGTTCCCCCAGTAGAACATCGATATATACCAACCGCTGGCATGCTCCACTGACAACAAACATAATATACTTACTATTGTGACTGGGCGGTGCGTGCTGCTCGTTGAGGATCTGGCAGAGCTCCGCCGAGCCAGTCCAGTAGTAGTTCCCCCAGTAGAACATCGATATATACCAACCGCTGGCATGCTCCACTGACAACAAACATAATATACTTACTATTGTGACTGGGCGGTGCGTGCTGCTCGTTGAGGATCTGGCAGAGCTCCGCCGAGCCAGTCCAGTAGTAGTTCCCCCAGTAGAACATCGATATATACCAACCGCTGGCATGCTCCACTGACAACAAACATAATATACTTACTATTGTGACTGGGCGGTGCGTGCTGCTCGTTGAGGATCTGGCAGAGCTCCGCCGAGCCAGTCCAGTAGTTGTTCCCCCAGTAGAACATCGACGTGTACCGCCCGCTGGCATCTTCCACTAGGGACAAAAAGTAATTGATTAGTTCTTCTGTTTTAAAAAATAAATAAATGAATACAATATCAGAGATAATGTAGCATTCTAATGCTGAAAGAATTTTTGAAAGTGGTCGAGTATTTTTTGAGTTCGTTACAAACATTCAACAATACAAATTTACAAAAATATAAATTAACCTTATAATATTAGTGTAGAAGTGTAGATAGTATAGATGTAGATTACAATACATGTACGAGTAAATAGTGAACTTAATGCCGTATGCCTTATCTACAAGTCAACCAGTAGGCGATGCCGAAAAAAGATGAGGAACTTTTAAAATCCAGCCTTGACCGTTGACACATCGTTAAAGATAAATTATTTCCAATACCACCTCAATGTTCTTCAGAAAGCTTCGCCTTGAACTTCGCAAGTTGTATTTTACCGCAACGGCCTTATTTCATCAATGAAATGATTGCATCCGGAAGCTCTCTTGATGAAGACGAATTAAGGAAGGCCACATATTGGTAAGTTCATTCACCTTTCAATCTTATGGATTACGAGGTCATCCTCGTGAGATTCTAGCATAGAATTCGGAGTAATATTAGAAATATAGAAGTGGCAAGAACAAGACGCATTATCTTGTCGCTGTCTAACATAGACCCCATAGTAGGACTCTGGAACTACTTAGCTCACCCAAACTAAATAAGTCGAATTAATTCACTATCTAGGAGGTAGGTCCACCAAAGCTGCAAATAACTATATGATGGACATCATTAAAAAAATATGTTTTTAAATTTCAACCAACTATATATTTTTTGAAGTTCAAGGCATGTCAAAATGCAAATTAAATTTACCAACTTTCCTTGAACTTTATGCCTACAAGATCGATTCACGAAAGCTGTCTCCATCTTCGTCGATAATGTCTGCAATCAGTCCGCACCCCGGAAGCTCAATAAGCTCAATTTGCCGCGCTTTTCCCATGACATTTCCCTTCCGTTTCCGCTCCGAGATGATGGCATTGTCTCGTGATGAGCCGTGACAATGGTATCTTCGATGGAAGATGGAAAATTAAAGGAAGTATGGACTTTCAATACCATGATTTTATTATCATACTAGACTACTAGACTAGCTATTGTCTTCGACTTGGCCCACGCGTAATTTACTATTGTTAATATCTTAAGTTCCAAGCTGCGAATTAGGATGAAACCTATGAAGCTGTGAAAACCACATTAAATTCCATCCAGTAATTTTTGCGCGATGCATTTTTGTGTGACAGACAAAAATTCTAAAACAAATCATTTTGGCTTCTATTTTTATCGATCTATCTTCTATTATAAACTAGTTACAAAAAAATACATAGTTATATGTCATATACTCAACTCATATCTAGCACTAACCTTCACTATTTGCGCTGTACAAACCATTGGGTTCGTTACTTAATTTTCTGCCTAATCGGGCGGTGTTGGGTAATTATCATGCCTTTGACAAAAGACGCGATTCACATGACATAATTATGTAATTACATAATAACGGGTCACGGTCTTTGGGTTATGTTTAAGTCAGGAGTTCAGGACTCATATACCACAAAGTTATATTAGTTATATACAGTCTGGTAAAAATAGTGACGGCAAGTGGAACTGTATATATTACAGTCCTATCGAGATTCAATTTACAATTGCTAATCATATACGTAACTTGCCCTCGGCTACGCCCGCGTGAATTTTATTTTACCCGTTTCACCCCCTTTGGTATAGAATTTCCAAAATTCATTTCTACTTGCTCACTCGTTTTATAAGGAAAATACATATTATCACGCCTTTTTATAAGGAACCTCTCTGCAAAACTTCACGTTTCTACATTCCACGGTGTCGTAGAAAGGCGGGTAACCTAGTTAGTCTAGTTTAAGTTTTATACTTTTACCCCACTTGAGGCACAGAATACATAACAGTGCTTGAGGAAACAAACGAAATGTACCTATTTTAGTTGATTTTACTAAAGTGGTTTTACTAGTTGGCAGTGTAACTCGAATGTTTGCAAAATAGTTACGAGAGTGCGAAATAGTTTTGACAATGTTACACGGAATTAAAGTGGCTTACAATGTAGCAACCCTAAAGTAATCCTAACTAATATTATAAATGCGAAATTGAGTTTGTTTATTTGTTTGTTTAGTTGTTACCTCTTCATGCTCCATCTACTAAACCAATCTCCCTGAAACGCACAAACATAGGTACTTAGAAGTACTGAGAAGAATATAGTGTACCTTATATCCCGGGAAAAATAACTGTTCTGTTTTGTTCCCGTGGTAAATACACGCGGGCGAAGCCGCGGGCAAAAACTAGTATTATCATATTACGAGCTGTGCCATGTGGCTCCTGTTGGAATTTTTGGGATTATGGATGGCTTTTCTAGTGGAAGTTGCTATCACAAAGAAAATACCAGGGCTGGCTGGGCAAAAAATAATTTTTGCATTCATATGCGTAACTTTTTTGGAAATAACTTCCTTCATTCTCGAATAGCTTGCCTTGCAATAATCTTATTTGCATTTTTTTGTTGACGTCTTTTATTTAATGTAATAAAAAATGGCAGGACATTTTTGGTCGTATCATTAAAGCCAAGGCGTGTCGTCAATATGAGTAAAATATTTTAGCATAAATAAAAAAATATATACATTCAAAAGATTGGATGAATGTTTGCTTCTCAATCAATCCTCAGCATATTGTTATAAAATTTGCTACATGGGAAGAGTTTAAGACTCCCGTCTGTGGTTTGAGAAGACCCAGGTTTACACGTATCACATGAGTTTGCATACGTGTACCAATCTTTTTGACGACCTCCAGTGAGACAGTCTGGGACCCCCCGGGTCCAAAGACTTTAAATGTAGGTATATGTATGTATAATAAGTCTATGTTCGGGTCCCGGGTTCGATCCCCGGTCAGGTTAAGATGGAAAAAGATCCTTTTCAGATTGGCCTGGGTCTTGAATGTTTGTCTAAATATATATTTGTTATAAAATATAGTAAGTATTAATAAGTTAGTATCCCATAACACAAGTCTCGAACTTACTTTGGGGCCAACTCAATCTGTGCGATTTTTCCGTATACACATATATTTATTTATTTAATCTGACTCATGTATTGTTTCAAAATTTTTCTAGAAAGTTTACAACCGTTCTGCTGCATAATTTTTATGCAAGTAATATTACTAACACGTTGGGTTGTGATTGATGTAAACCTATGCACATTATTTCCTAACGAAATAACATTTTATTATGCAGTGTTGCACATGGCTGCATATTTTGACATTATTTCTTTAAAATAAAGGATATTGCATTGTTCATAAATCTTTATAACAGTTTAGCACGTATTACTTATAAGTACTTTAGTCTACCACTAGTTTAGAGATCATTCGTAAAAAGTAAAATGGGTTTAAAATAGAAAATTCTTAGAAACTTTGCATTCAAAGAAGGCACTTTCATGTCAAAAACTATCGGTTTATTATTTAAATTCGTAAGTTTATTATTATGTATTTTTTAATACTCACTAAAATTATATAGGTTACATTATACTACACTACTATGTAAATAAATGTCTATTTCAGCCACAGAATCTATACAATATAAATCTATATGACATTATATAATATAAATCTTTATAATATAAATTTAACAATAGAAAATTCACCGAGGAAGAAGTAGCGGGCAAAAGCTAGTATTAAATAAATTTGAATTCTTATACCTATCGTTCAATGGTGCAGAACACTAACTTTGCGAGTCCGACTCGCACTTGGCCGATTTTTTTTTCATTTCGATTACAGCAGGATGCAGTCACACTTGACTGTTTGTGTGACTAGAGGATGTTTTGACGTTATTGCGACATGTACATACATTCACATAAATAAATAATACACGAAGCGAATTGCAGCATGATTGCTAGAAAAGCCTATATAAGTTTTGAATAGGTACTCTTGTGTCACTTACATAAATTGTTTTCAAAATATTATGCAAATCAAAATTTCCTGGTTAAATTTTAATACGTGGATGTGCGCAATACTTATATTACACCTCTTGCTTTTGTTTCGTTATTACTGGCTTTTACCCGCGGCTTCGCCCGCGTGTATTTCCCACAGGAACAGTGCTTTTACCTGGGATGAAATGTACCCTATGTACTTCTAACTATGTGTATGTGAAATTTCAGGAAGATTGGTTCAGTAGATAAAGCGTGAATAGGTAACAAACAAACAAACTCACTTTCGCATTTATAATATTAGTTAGGATGCGAAAGTTTGGATACGAGTTTGTGAGTCTGTGAGTTTGTGAGGATGTTTGTTACTCAATCACGCAAAATCTACTAAACGGATTTCGATGTTTGGTATATGGGTAGAAAAATACCGGGAAAAGCACATAGGGTACTTTTTATCCTGTGAAGTGAAGCTTTTAAGTGACGATGGTTCTTATCACCTCTCACATCCTAGACCCCTGAACCGCGGCATTCCACAGGGATCTATACTTGGACCCCTCCTTTTCATAATTTACTGTGCCGATCTTGCTAAAGTAATAAAGCATTGTAAGTTTCATTGCTACGCTGATGATGTCCAGGTTTACATTTCTGATACTCCGGAAAGAGTCTCTTTTGCTGCGCAGAAAATGAATGAGGATCTTGAAAGGATAGCTGAATGGTCTATTAAGAATTCCCTTGTTTTGAATCCGAATAAATCCAAATCTATGGTTTTCGGCTCTTTGGTTCAGATTGCTAGGATTAATGAATGCAATCCCATTATATCTATGCTCGGTGTGCCCATTGACCGGGTAGTCGAAGCAAAAAATCTGGGTGTGGTTCTGGATAGTCAATTGCGGTTTGAGAGTCACGTTCTTAATGTTGTCAGGAACTGCTTCTTCCGTCTGAGGGTTCTTTACAAAGTCCGTAATCTATTAACCGAAAGCGTCCGAATCAGATTATGTGAAACGTTAATTCTATCTAGGTTGAACTACGGTGACATCGTATATGGTCCGCGTTTATTGGATAGGACACGCCGTTTGATCCAACGTGTCCAAAACGCATGTTGTCGATTCTGCTTTAATATTGCTCCTCGTAGCCATATCACTCCATATTTAAATAACGCCTCAATGTTAAACATGGACTCACGCAGAAGGCTTCATATGGCTTCTTTATTATACGGTGTGATTAGATTTAAGAAACCCGAATATTTATTTCTAAAGCTGGAGTTTACTAGCACACGTCACCCGCGAGTTCACCGACCGCCTCTGTCGATGCCACAGCACAAAACGGCCGCATTTAGAGGCAGCTTCCGTTTCCAGGCGACCAAATGTTGGAATGACTTACCCCCTCCAATTAGGCTATGCGCTACACGTAATTCTTTTAAATCACAACTCAAATCTTTTTTAATAAAAATTCAAAAAGAAAACAACCCAACTGATCGCCGTTAACGGTTGCTGTCACTGTCACCTGTCACCTAGTCAAGCGCGTTCCTACTATTCTTAATTAATATGCTAGTTCTGTTCTTTTCCTATAAGTATGTATTTATTTATTGCATTTTCCTATTAGCTATCACTTTCTTATTGTATTATTTAATCTTTTTTATTTTACTTTTTCTAATATTTGCACCTCGCACTCGCATCTGGTCACAACTGAAAATCAGTATATTGCCCCCCGGGTAATAGTGCCACTGAGGTGTGACCTTTTTGTATTGCTGCAACACACATTTATTTTTTCGTTTGTATATTTTTCGTTGTTTGTTGTAAGAAACTGTATGTGTTGTTGTGGCTACAAATAAAATTCTTTATCTATCTATCTATCTATCCCGAAATTCCCACGGGAGCGAAGCCCCGGGACGCGGCTAGTTTATAATATTTGTTAGAATACTGTGTCGGCTGCGCCCGCGTAAAATTCATTCTCCACCCATTTCACCCTCTTAGAAATGATGGGATTTCCAAAAAAATATTTCTTAAACCCCTTATCGTATAAAGAACCTTTTTGAACAATTCTAAGTTTCTACATTCAGCAGTTTCATCAATGCGTTTCCATCAAAAGCCAAAGTTATAATTTCTTTGGTGTCCATACATAGAAGATAATGTTATTATTTTTCCGAATAAATCGAAGAAACTCTGATTTCTCGGAGAACTACGTAAAATAAACTTATAAAGTAAATTATGCCTTGATTTAAAATCGAGTAAGGAGCAAAAATCAGTTCGCAGATCTGTCCAATGCCAGGCATTGTATTGATATCAACTATAATTATGTTAGGTCACGGATTCTCCTAGTTTAAATATTGCCTGCTTGAAATTCGACTTAATACAGCATAATTATAAGGTAAATTTAATCTGGTTTCATATAAAACAATATTTGAGTAGACTTGCCACTTATTTCTCTAAGAACGAGTTGGCTTTTTAATAGTGACGACCTCCGTGGCCCAACGGTCATCACGCCGGACTGCCACACCGGAGGTCTTGGATGTTTACCTATATATGTATTTGTTATAAAATATAGTATCGTTGAGTTAGTATCCCATAACACAAGTCTCGAACTTACTTTGGGGCTAACTCAATGTGTGTGATTTGTCCGTATATATTTATTATTTATTTATTATTTTAGAGACAGATAGTCTGAATAAGGATGCGGGCAGCGCAGGACCGGTCGTTATGGAAATCCTTGGGGGAGGCCTTTGTCCAGCAGTGGACGTCTTTCGGCTGAGATAGATAGATAGATAGATAGTCTGAATAAGAAAAACCTATCCAATCTATATCTACATAACTTTATTTTTAGAGTTGTAGGTTAGGAGGTTCTGGTGACCAACTAGAAGCGAACCTGAGCAATGCACTCATTTAGTCTTATATTAGGTAGAGATGAATAAGACTTCATCTCGCAAAGTGAAAAAGAAAAAGAAGGGAAGTGGACCCTGGGCTCCGAAGCGTACCCTGAGGATGCAACTGGGTAAAAGAGACACTCAGTCTTACCAACTATTTGATTCTCTATCGGAGGAACTACAAATATTTATCTATACATATAATAAAACAGTAAATGACTGAAATGGATAGAGGGACACTTAAAAAGAATAATAGAAAGCAAAAAACTTTTTTTGGAATTTCATGTCTGTCTGTCTGTCTATCTGTCTGTATGTATGTACGCGTTTCACGCAAAAACTACTGGACGGATTTGAATGAAACTTTTTTTGTTGTATAGCTATTAAGCCTGGGCAACATATAGGCTATAATTGATTTTGAAAACTGGAACACCTGATGAAGAACCTTAACAGAACAGCTCAACTATAATAAATATGGAAATGGTCCCTTTGCTAAAGTTTATCAATCTGACGAGCATTTTCTATTGACGTATAAAAATCGAAGATCAGGATCATCTGATGAAGAATTCCAAGAGACCAGCTACACTATTACATATATGGAAATGGCGCCTTAGCAACAGTCGTTCAACCTGATGAGCATTTTCTGCTGACGTATAAACATTGAAGATGGAACATCTGATGACTCCAAGAGACCAGCTACTCTATAAAATAAATGGAAATGGGGCCTTAGCAAAAGTCGTTCAACCTGATGAGTATTTTCCACTAACGTAGGTGTAAATAGACATTACACGGGATAGGACAAAAAGGGACTCGGGGTGGGAGTGGTGGTACACGGGAAATTGTAGATAACGACCAGACGAAGATCGTTTATTGAATGAAATATCACTTTTGATTCAATTTAACACCGCGACTGTACTACGAGTACCTAATATATTCCCGCGGGACACGGAATAACCAAATGGCTGAAATTTTGAGTACTGGAGTTTACTCGTAGGTTACTACAGTTTGGAATACAAAAGATTTTTATCTAAGCGAAACTCACGCGGGCGAAGCCGCGGGCAGCTAGTAGAATAATATTGGAATATATTAGACTATTTTTATTAGAAACTAAAGTTATTTATTATGAAATGTATAGAACGGATGACCTTGGTGTTTCAGGTCAAGGCGGAGGCCGTTGAACTCTATCGAAATTCATGGTGAACTTGATTAAATGTTTACAAAATATAACTAGCTTTGCCCCCGGCTCCGTCCGCGTGAATTTAGTTTTTTGCCCATTTCACTGAAACTGTGTCATGTCTATGGTCAACTCTGTGAAAACCTCCTGGCTTCGCTCGGGAGGTACATACATAAATAATAGCCTATGTCACTCAGGTATATTGTAGCTTTCTATTGGTGGAAGAATTTAGAAAATCCGTTCAGTAGTTCCGAAGATTACCTAATACAAACAAACTCACAAACACTTCCTAAATAATATTAGAGTGATAGATTATAATTTTTTCATAAGTTTTCATAAAAGTGAAGACCTAAAATGAAGTAAAGAGCATGTAAACAGAATGTAATGTAAACAATGGCCGTGCGCGGTGAAAGTGTCCCCCGCGCTTGCGCAATGCAGGGCGACGCGAGGCATGAGCGAGTGGCGAGTGGGCCGCTGGGTCAAGTTTAGAGTCCTTTTTGTGACGCCCTACTTACCTTGACTGTATAATTACAAAACAATGTACTATCAGAAATATAATGTACGTTTTCGGAATACGCCATGAGCATATTATTGTTATTTTCTGCGTTATATTTTGTAGATAAAGCATAGATAGGCATTATACGCACAATGAGGCCCGTGTAGCTTTATATTTCATTTTGAACTATAGGTCTACCAGAATCTGATGGCAAAAAAATGTATGAAAATCGAGCGATTTTGATTTTTTTGTCATCAGATTCTGGTAGACCAATAGTTACCCGCGGCTCCGCCCGCGTCAAAGTAGTCTATATCAGTCTCCAGCCCTCCATTTACCTCCGCACAAAAATCACATCAATCCATTGCTCCGTTTTGATGTCAAAGAAGGACAAACAAACACAGTTAATTTTCTATTTAGTTAGCTGTGCTCTAGGAAAAATGGTAGCCTTTACACATGCATTTAGTTACCAAAAGATGCATTTAGTTGTTTTGTCTCCATTCTCCATTTTATATCTCTGAATGATTATTAATTTTAATCACTATTTCAAAGTTAAAAAAAAAGGTTTTACTGAAAGTAATTTACCGGTGCTTGTTTTCAATCTATGTGTTTTGACATAAATATATGCGCGCGACATATACTGAAGCCACCCGCGCGCCGACGTGTACTGGACCCTTTTTTGGCGCTTTACGCGCTGGCAATAATTTTTGACTTCAGGTAGCTGATAGGCCCTTTTGCGCAGCATATTTATTTCTTGTCGAAATTAGTATCTTATATCGCCGCGTGGCGGCTAAAGTTTGAAGGTTATTAATTGTTGGTGTTGGATTAACCTATATATGTGCTTGCTTTGATTGTTAGCGTGCATTGTAACACTCGTTAATTATGAGTTTTTTTCTGTGATAGACGATTGAATGTTATATTGTGAATTGTCCGCGTGTCGATGGCGAAAAGGCGGACCTTTGAACCAAGTTGGAATATTAGTTTTTCGCACCAGTGAGTTTCAGGTGTTAGGGATCACCGACCCGGCGTTGTCAAGCCACGTGTGGAGCAGAGTGGCACGCGTGGGAGCGCGCGTGGAGCCCTCGTACAAAGAGACTGTAAGTGATAGATTTAAGATTTAGTCTTAGTTTCAAAAGGATTCCTGGGTCCCTTAAAACGCAGGGATAGCAGAGACTGAAGTTCGCATATAGCCCGTGTACCTAAATTCAGACCCGAACCGGTGGGTCAGACGAACCCGAGCGCGTGGGTTAGTTCGTGGGTTGGCTATATGCGGGCTATTAGCACAAAACTAGCAGCGATGCCGGATCACTGCTAGTTTTATGGAAAACAGTGTTTGATAACTCGAAAAGACTTTTTTGTCGGGATAAAAATATATGTATAAAACCGCATCATCCTACGACTTGCACCACACGACAAAAGCAAACAAGACATTCCGTGCGATATGATATGCCACCTGCGAGGGATTGCCGTGAATCAGTGAAACTATTGTACGATGAAGATGTTATGAAGATGGTCAAAAGCTGTGACCTCAGCTGTGTGACTTAGTAAAAAAATATATTCATATTCATTCATTTATAATTGAGAATATAAAAAAGCCAATGGCATGTTAGGCGACCAAGACTGTTTCATGAGTCTTCTTTCCGAACCTTGTCCATGGAAGATCAGCATGATGCAATTCTATCATCGCCATTTGGATTTTTGTGCCTTATTTTAGCCATCCTTTTATGTCCTTGTACGACACAATTTTAGCTTTCTTCTTAACCTAATGGTCTAAATAAGACCTTCTTGGCATTCTTCTTTTTCTTAATGCCATTTCTACATTTCTGTTAATTGTGTATTAAACACAATTTTATCCACTATCGAAAACAGAGGGCATCATGAATGAGTCAATCTCCAAAGATGGTAGTGTGAAGCAACAATAATTTCATTTTCTGACGAAAGTAGAAGACAATTTGAAGAAAATTAGCTCTTATGTCACAAGATAGACACGTCAGCTAAATCACATTGCCCATCAGACAAATCACCTGTTAGCCAACTGACCCACCGGCCCAGTAGCCGCCAGAATATCAATGCACTGCCTATCTCCGTTGCGACAGCGCATTCGATTCTATTTAGGATGCAGTTTGCTTGATGCAGTATTAGCGGATGAAAACAGCTGCAAATTGTGGGGTCTAATGGTGAATTATCCCAAGTTATAAATAGTTAGGAGCCGTGTATGCAGGTCTGTCCATTTGTGTGTTCGAAACTCAATTTGCCACAGTCAAGTCTTCACATATTTGTAATTTAATAATAATTCGTCGCAACTACTCCATATATCTTTATGGTACTGTAAAGACGAATCAAGGTATGGAGGCTTTTAAATGACCGAATTAGCCATCCCATCTCACTTTTAGAATAAAAAAAAGTAGCTTATTAACTTGGCTTTGGCCCCATGAATGCCTCAAAACTGAGAATGTCCCAATGAAGACGTGGCTGAATGCATTCGCAGGATTTACAAAAAATCTCATTTAACCGAAACCTCAAAATTAAATCCGCTTTCCGTTGTCGAACCAACGCTAACTCTAATTTGTTGTATGTATATAAAATTCGCAACGATTCGCGCACGCGCATTAGAAGTGGGCTTAATGACGCGTCCAGGATTTCAATCACGCTTCAAGGTCGTCGGTATCATTAATCGTTGGTTAGGCAATAGACTGGACTAGATTGGGCACTGTCTCTTGTCTAGTAGGCCTTCGAAGCCACTGGTTTACCTACACAGATTTGTGGATCAAAATCTCACTATTTTTAGAGTTAATTTGCATGCTAAGTATAGGTAAATTAAAAGGTAAATAGGTATAAGGACACTCTATCTGTAAACACCTTTTGTAACCCTGTTAACTGCAAATAAGTGATTTGATTGATTGATTAATTAAAAAGCGTAATAATATGTATGTATTTTCCGTTCGTGGTTCTAGAGATTAGCACCTGTAAACAAACAAACAAGCAGCTTTATTTCCCATTGGATCGAAGTCCGTGGTCGCAGGATGGCTGTTCGGATCTTTCCTTTCCTCTTCACATGGATATTTGCATTTGCAGCATACATTGCCTATATTTTTCGTATGCTAATGCACAGTTCACATTAAAAATAAGCGATGTACGTCGATTTTCCACAAACATGCCTAAAATAGACATGTGAAAAGCTATCGCGGTGCGAAGTGCGAAAGAGTGGCACAATACCGCACGCAAAACACCGATATTGTGTAATAAAATGCAATAGTTTTTTTTTGTAGAAAGTCTAATGTGAATTAGTGCAAGTCGGATCAAATCTAATCAAATTTAACCAGGCATTATGCAGCATGTCTAAAACAAGTATTGCATATTGCATTTTTACGATTTTTAATAAAATAAGGCTTCTGCCTTTTCTTCTTTACGCCTAAGTTTATTCTCATTTATACTTCCCACCTTTCATGGTCCTGTCTACCCCGTAAGGGATAAAGACGTGATACTGTGTAATTAATCTATATTCGCTATATAGTAGTTAAGAACTATATGATAACATCTATAAATCTTCACTTACGTAAAAGTGTGTATAATTTTAACTTTGATTTTTATATTCAAAGAATTTTAATAACGAGTATATTTATCACGCCACTTCTGTAGAAGTGTGGTACGGTTTTGTATAGTAGTATAGCCTAGTACTTATTGTTTTACTAACTAGGTATGTACGTATATATATATGTATACCATACAATGTAAACAGTACTGGTAGAGTCTCTAATAGTACTACTGACTTCTCTACTAGCGATGTGCCGCCGAGAAATTTCCTGTTCTCGAAAGTTTCTTCCCTTGAATATTATCGAAAATTCTCAGAAAATACTCGGGTTTTTAGGAAAATTTTTCATTCTCGAGGATATTTTCGAGAAATTTCCAAGAATCTTTTCATTGTTTCTTTGAAAATTTCAGGAACGGCCCATCGCTAGTCTCTACTCATCATAGAGCGACACGGACTGCGCGGAAGTCCTTGTTGCTCGAAGCTACTCATAGTCTACCAATAGTGTTTAGATTGGTATAGATAAGGAGTCGTAGTTAGTATTTTACCGCAAACAATAGGTATGCACTACGCGAAGTACTATACCGTTTACTCTACCCGTGTACACCAGGCTTTACAGTAAGTAATATTTTTTTTTCTATTTTCCGACGGATGGTCACTGTTCACTTCCTCTCTTCTCCAGAGGTCAATGTCCGGACCCTCAGGGCAATAAAAGGACGGACGGCATTCCATAGTAGTTCGGTAACGGAGACCCTTTTAAGCAATCGTATAATTGGTGCGTTAAATAAACCTACAAAAAATATTATAGATTTTAATCGACTTCCAAAAAGTTGTAGTTCAACATGTAGTGTATCCTAACTATTATTATTATATCCTAACTAATATTATACATGTGAAAGTGTGTTTATTTGTTTGTTACATCTTCATGCTTTATCTACTAAACCATTCTTCCTGAAACGCATACACAGTTAGATGTACGGAGAAGGACATAGATTACCTTTCATCCCGGGAAAAAGCACTGTTCCCGTGGGAAATTCACACGGGCGTAGCCGCGGGCGAAAGCTAGTCCATACTAATATTATAAATGCGAAAGTTTGGATGTGAGTTTGTGAATTTGTGAGTTTGTGAGGATGTTTGTTACTCAATCACGCAAAATCTACTAGACGGATTTCGATGAAATTTGGTACAGAGGTAGATAATGACCTGGAATAGCACATAGGCTACTTTTTATCCCGGGAAAAAGCACTGTTCCCGTGAGAAATTCACGCGGGCGAAGCCGCGGGCAAAAGCTAGTTACAATATAAATCAATAAAATCCTTCCTAAAATAAACCGAAGTCACTGAGTCCTAACAGACCTGACTGATTGAAAATCTTTCTGTGAATAGTGCAGGGCTTCATTCGCGTGGAAATTTCGAGACAAAAGGTAATTCTACCCGTGTGTCAAATTTTATTAAATTCCGTCCAGTAGTTTTTGATTGAAAGAGAAACAAACATCTTACGTTCATTCTCACAAAATGTCCCATTACTAATAGGAAGTAGTAGGATTGTTACAGTCACAATGACACATTAGTATTTGTCATTGCCTGACTGTGATGGAGCTGTGAAAGTGAAGACATCAACTGGTGTAAATGTAAATGGACGTTGACACTGGTGCCACAGAGTGTTACAATTGTGTTTCCTGGTACAGTGCGATAAGGATCTTTTTGCACGTGAGTGAGGGCGCCACCTACGTTTTAAATAAGAAATTTTAATAGTTTAGACATTAGTTCCGTTTTCAATCACGTGCAAAAAGATTTTTGTCGCACTGTACAGTGGGTAACAAGACAGGCAGCCGACTTCAGCTTTATTATCTACCAGCTGCGCTTCGGGGCTTTGCTTTTGTGGGAATTTTGAAATAAGAAGTACCCTATGTTCTTCTCAGTATTCCTAACTATGTGTATGCGTAATTTCAGGAACATAGGTTTAGTAGATAAAGCATGAAGAGGAACCAAACAAAAACGAATACACAAACTCACTTTCGCTTTTGTAATATATGTACATTTAATAAAACTGCTCTATCTGTCTGTAACTGTCCCGATGCGTAGCTATAATCACTAGCGCCCCGCCCCGGCTTCGCTCGGGAGGTACATACATAAATTGTAGCCTATATCACCCAAGTATAATGAAGTTTTCTATTGGTGAAAGAATTTTTGAAATCGGTTCAGTAGTTCCAAAGATTACTCCTATAAAAAAACTCGCAAACACTTCCTCTTTTTTTTTTTCTTCCTCTTTATATTATTATAGTGTGATTATCCACCGAATAAGTATTTAAGATTAAAATAAAGACATAAATAACTATGCACTTAAAATAACTTCTAAATATTCCAAGAAATCCATGTCTTATGGTAGATCAATTTTAGAAGTATAATCACTATAATGATCATGACCATTTATCCCATGAACCACGTAATTGGTGAAAGCGTAACAATAAGGATGAGGTCTTTGCTCCCTAACCGCAACTAGCAACAGTTTGTTTATAATACTTGCTGTGGTCCGCGGGTTCAACCGCGTTTCATTGAATTGGGAATCATGGCAGAAGAAACTGGCAGGCTGGTCTGCTTGAAGTCAGTACCAAATCTAAAATAATACAACGTAAAGAACTCAATATTCTCAAAATCTTCAGTTTTTGACGAACTTTTGACGGATAGATTTAATTGCAAGTCTCGTTGCGGATTTATTACTGTGATTATTAATTTGTAAATAAATTCTTGTAAAACAAAAAAAAACACGCAAAGAACTAAAATTAATAACTATGATTGCAAACACTATGGAAATGCATTTTCCTTTGGATAGATGGGTGGATTTTGGGTGGTGGATGGAGTTTGATGCTAGATAACCCTTGTCTTGAATGTATGAATTATTGTGTTTGTGTTCACCCAAATTTTATTCAAATACGATTGGTAGTACTATACATTAACAAACTTTATTATTGTATATTAATACTAACTTGAGAAATACACGTGAACGTGAACATGCGTGTTGAAGTCTGTTACAGACTTCTATAAAAATTTTAAAGTTTACCCAAACAAGACTTAAACCTCGATTGGTTCTGTAATAAAAAATACGGTTACCTGCGATTCCGTTCCGATTCCGACACAGGAAACTATAATCGCCACTCCACGTCCGTAAAATCGCAAAGTTAACATCAATTACCATATCTCACGGGCATCTGTCACGGTGAGTGTGTGACCTGACCTGGCTTCGCTTGACCTGAACCATACCTGATTGAGGTCATTCGCAAATTTGGCATGAACAGAAACAATGCGTGATATGTAGACACCAAAATGAGGAAAATTGCAAGTTAATTTCGAGTATTAACAATTAAAATAATGAGTTAAATTGCAATGCAATAATGCAGAGTTAATAAAATAATGAAAATCCCGGGTCTGGCGCGACAATAAAAGTCAAAACTGAAATTAAAAAACCTCAATACGATTATTACGAGTACATATATCATCCAAATCCACCACTAGATGTCCCAGGTTCGATTAGAAGCTTTAAATCGATTATACGTAGCGATTGAATGTTATTGTAAAGAATATTTTTATCTGGAAAGACAAGATTGTATCCCCGAGGCAAAGCTGTATAAATTGCTCCAACTAGAAATCCTGTGTTTACACCAATTGGATTCAATTTACCCACTCTGTCCGTTTATTTATTTCACAATTCAGCCTAAATGTCGCAACATACTTACACATTTCCCCACAGAGTAAGCACTATTAAAATTCGCAAGAATCGAACCTCAACTTACATAACCACTGTCTCTGTTATGCATGTATTTGTCTCTTTTACGCTTTCAGAAAACATATAGCTCTGTCTCCGTCTAGTTTTGACCCAGTGCGGACCGGTTGGACATAACTTTCGTATAAATTTATTTATTCTGTTGATTTCATAAATTTATTGTATGCGAATGGTAATTGCTGGGTAATATGAATAGAATAGACTCATTTATTTGCAGCAACATGGTAAATTGTTACATGATGTTTAAATGTACATGATCAAAAAAAAAAAGAGTCCAACAAGTGAATCTGAGGTATTTTCATATAAAAGAAGTGTAAAATTTAATTCAGTTGAGTTCTTGAAAGTGAACTAAGGAACTTCAGAGTCATATACGACTAATGTCAGGCGGAGACAAGGTATGGCATCTATGCCACTTCTATTTGACTTATATTATTCCAAATTCTGTGCTACAAACCTCGAAACTAAAACTAAAATCGTAAAGTCAACTGCACAGTCAAAATCGCATCAACCTACCCAAATCATTGCGAATGATTCTCTAAGCCTTGGTAATAGAGACGAATTTGCTGCTTGATAGGAGACTCTTGTCTCGCAGTCGACTGTACGACGATGAATGGAGATGCCTGACCTACTCCGGAACAGCATCATGACTTCCTAAAGCGTGTGTGTCGGCTAATCGGCTATCACCAGTTATGTAATGTTTTGTGGCGAGTGCGTTACCGTGCTCTTGCGTTTGACCCTCTGTTCTCAACAGATACGTTGATGTTTTTACACGAGTGACCAAAAATGGAGTGTTATGTTTTCAGAGTTTATGTATGTAAGTATGTATGTAAGTTTCTTTTTCCACCATAGGTCCTGAACGGCTGAATGATTGATTGATGATTGATGAGAGAGGTATTTTTAGATTCCTTGCATTCCTCCGAGTGACATAGACTATGTGAGTTGTCAGTCGTGTTTTTTGTTTTTTAATAATTAGCTTGTTTCTTTTAGGCTGTATTTCCGGCTTTGCTTCCTTGGGAATTTCTAGATTTGGCTGTATGAAACATACTTAGAATTTTTAAAATCCGGACCGGTAGTGCCCATAGTGTTCGAAAAAAAATTCAATTGAAATTTTTTTTTTTACGTTTATGGTAGTACCAGAGATTAGCGCATTTAATCCTGTACTATTTAAACAAAGTTTTTCAACAAGCTTTTACCCTCGGCTTCATCCGCGTGAATTTAATTTTACGTCTATGTCTCATAGGGATGAAATTTCCAATCTTCAGCGGTTTCGTATACCAATCAGTCAGCGTTAAATTTTGTTTACATAGTAGCTGATGACTCCGATTTTCTTTGCGTGGACTTTATGATCCTTGCCTCGAGAGGAATATTATATATAGTTCAATCTTTATAACAAATTGAGATGTTTTCATTGGAACTTTATGGGAGCTAAGCATGGACTCAATTTCCTTACTCTAAAACACATTATATGTGAAATGTCAATGAAGTGTTCTAACCCATGGTTAGTTGCAAAAAATCTAGGTTTCCATCTCTTGCGCTTGCCACCATAATCCTAATGACTTTAGTGGCAAGGCAACGTAGTCCTCACTATGTTGGCAATTTATCATGACGCAATGTCATATGCTATAGTGAGCGGCTACACGATAGCGACATACAATTATTTCATATTTATATATTAATTAATATATAAATTGTTGGGTAAACGTCACGCAGTGTAAATATCTTAATTATACTTTATCTTTAAAGGAGTGTGCGTTTTATATGTTAATCTTTTGAGTGAGCTTGCAGTTTTTGTATGTTTGAGACATTGCAACACTCAAGTAAGTATGTAATTTCATGTTATATAAGGAGCGAAATAATTGCTAGCCACTAATTTAAAATTTGTAAATTAAATGTATTTAAATTCTTTTAGCTAAGTAGTTTAATGTCCAATAAAAGTAATTTAAGTCTATTCTGAAAAATATTAAAATTACTAAAGTACTCTCATATAGAAATAAGTTAGTACTAATATTGCATCTGAGATGCTCAAAAATCCAAAAATAAATATTAAAATTAATTAAGCATTTATTCTACATTTTTACTACTTTGATAGTATTACTTTACTTTAACTTAAGACTGAGCAAATTCTTAGAATAATTCTTTAATAACAAATCAGTATATGTAGGCAAGAGAAATTAAACCCAAGAACGAATATTAAAATAATATATTAGGAAAAACTGGCATTGAAGCCAACATCCCTCTTCACCATAATTCACCTATGGATGCATATTTAAAAAAAAACCGGCCAAGTGCGTGTCGGACCACGCATAAAGTAGGGTTCCGTAGTCATATTTGGCACCGCTCTGTTTCGCATTTCTTGCGTCATCATCATCTCCCTAGCCTTTTCCCGTATCTCACGGGGTTGGCTACCTAAACCTGTTCTTTTGGAAAAAAGTATATATTTTTATTTTATTTATAATTTCAAAAGTATTCATCACAGGATACCCGAAACAATTTTAAATAAGAGTTTCCGCGCCTGTTTCTTTCGTGAGTGATTTGAAGTTTATAGGTCCAAGACTTTAGAAATTACTTGGGACACCGTGTAAACGACTTTGGCGGGCTATATCTCGGGCTCGGGCTATATAGCCCGCCAAAGTCGTTTACACGGTGTCCCCCCGCTACCTTATTTTCATAGTCCTTTTCAACGATACCCCACACAAGAAGGTGCAAGCAAAAAAATAATTCACCCCCCCCCTTTACATGTATGGGGAGGTACCCTTAAAAAGGGATAATTTTAATTTTTTGTATTTTAAAAAATGAGATCTATATGCGAAGTATCCTCGAACCAAGTTACATGCAAATCAGTCCATAAACGTAGAAGATATTCTGCTGTGACAGACTATAGGACGGACGGACGGATTGAACGATCTTATAAAGGTTCCTTGTCGGACTACGGAACCCTAAAAACTATATTTGATTTGCAGTAACCGTCCATGATGATTGTATGTAAAACAAACATATAATCATCGAAGCATATTGTCGAAACTACCCGTAATTATCACGCGTAGTAGGTAGGGACACTCAATTAACACAAAGTAATAATATCATAGAAATGACACAGTATATTTAGTATACAGTGACGTAGTATAGCCAGTCATATTGGGCATCGAATGAAGCCTTTAAAACAATAAACCTGTTGTAGGATTTAAATCCAAATTGGATTTTATATCACTCAAATCGACATATCCAAGCCAAAGGAGTAGTGAAAGTGGGGCGAAACGTGTGGGACGAATGTGGAGTAAGCCAAGTAAATAGAGTTATAAAAGTTTTGCAAGAAAACTGCACTCAGGTTTTAAAACTTCAAGATAATTATTATATAATACTATAAAGGACATTAAGAGGGTCGTTAAATGAACTAACCTTCATTTAATGTTCTGACAGTTTATGGTTGTGTGTTCAAGAGGTTTGGAAGGTTGTGACCTAAAGGTCCTGAGTTCAAATCCTTACTGTCAACGCGAGGTCGACAGGATTAAAACCGGTATGAACGAATGAAAATTGAGGAAGCCTGAATTTATTGAAATACAGAATGTTAGAACAGATAGGTACTATTACATGTCATGTACTCGTACATGCATAAAGTCATAAAAATATATTTTCTTGATTAAAATGTGGTTAAAGAGTGATTTGCTTCGCGCTTATCTCAGAAACTGTCAGTTGGATTTTAAAAAGCCAGATAGAGAGCCTGTTATTAAGAAAACAATTATGAGAGTCTTTATACGTATATACCTAGCCGCGCCCCGGGGCTTCGCTCCCGTGGGAATTTCGGGAAAAAAAGTACCCTATGTGCTATTCCCGGTATTTTTCTACCCGTTTTTTGCGTGATTGGGTAACAAACGTTCTCACAAAGTCACAAACTCACATCCAAACTTTCGCATTTATTATATTAGTAGGATTGTCTATAGAAGCTAAATTGTTTTTGTACGCGCTTCACGCAAAAACTACTGAATAAAAATTGATGCGGTTTTCTCAGTTACATTGCTGAAAGTCTAACTTAAAATTTGGCGTAGGCTTCATCTTGATAAGTCGCTTTGAACCTAAAATATTAACAAAGTATGTGCTGTCTAAATCGCGAGCAAATGGTAATAAATATCTAAAATAAATTCAGAAATATGAAGGCGTATTTCTGTATTCTTATCATTTTACAAAGTACAGGCGCCTGCATACATAATTCCGTTCCCACATTGCATTGTAGCTGATGACACTGTAATGATACGTCAGCGTCATGTAATTTAACGGTAGACATGACAATGACCCGCAATTTAATTAAATTTATTAAACCTTTGCAGCTCTTGCAATCATAATCTTAAATTACAAGCTTATAAATTATATTATACGTTAATTTAGGTCATCTGTACATGCAGCATGAAAAATTGACGGGTATATTAATTTTTAAAAGGATAAATCCATACTATCAATACTAATATTTAATGCGAAAGACTGACTGTTACATTTTAACCGCCGCTGGACCAATTTTATTGAATTTTGGTATGTATAAATTTTTCAAAATCTGTTTTTGAAAAGTTAACTACGTTTGTTTTTTAAACTGAGTCGCGAATATCAGTTTTTTAATTTTTAAGCATACTGAAATTAAAATGTTATTATTCCACAAATGACATAGGAAACCAGTAAGAATGGAATTAGTCAGCTGTGCTGGCTTTCGTAGCTTTCCTTCGGCAACGTGCCAAAGCGAGTTCGTGATTCTATCATAACTTTACAATATTTACTGTTAGTAAGCAAATCTATTACACTTTCCTTTATTGCTTGTTAACAGATATAGCTGAGTTACAATAAGTAATCAATATCAAATATCAATATAAAATAATTCCGTTACTAAACCAATCAAATCGCACAGCCAAAACTACTAGGCGTAGAAAGCTGAAATTTGGCATCTAGGCTCTTAAGGGAGTGTAGCGAATCACTAAGAGAGGATTTTTCGAAATTCCCATGGGAACAAAGTCTGGGCCTAAGCTACTATTCAATCAATTTTACCTGTCAGCCAGTCATTAATTCTGAAATGTTTGGTGTCAGTTGAAGATTTATCAGCCATTGTGTGAAATAGAGACCGCAAATGGCCAAACCACACTACTCCATTCAAATTGTCAAGAAAGTAGTCGTGTGTTACTGTGCAGAGCAACTACGCTCTGCTGCCAGAAAATGTGCGCAGAGCGAATCCGGACAAACGAAGCGGCGGGAAGAATTCTGTACCGGAACTTTACCGGGAAAAAATCTACCGGTAAAATTAAGTACCGGGAAAAAATCTCCACGCGACACCACGCTTGTCCGACTAGAATCTAACTTAAGCTATACGCAGTCTGCTACCACCGTAGCTTATGAAGGGAGCTACAGGGCCCTATATGATAACCTAACCTATAAATTAACTAGAATTGAACACTTACCAAACTAAATCTTCTTTCTCTTCGGATCCAAACTTGAGTGTCTTCGGGAAGGGGGAATTCCTAATTACCCTACCTAACCCTTGAGATCTCAATTCCCCATAACAACTAAATAGATTTCTTCCCGTAGTTTCACTCGGGAACAGCCAGATGTGAACAGCCAGCCACGTTTCACCTCTCACAAGAAAAAGTCACAATAACAGAGTTTTTCACAAACACAAATTCAATAGTGATTTAACAAACAGGAAATTCACAATTATCACTCAAACTAAACAACAAGCAAAAGACGCGAGACCGCTCCGCGTATTAAAATCAAACCGATATCGCATGGGACAATGCAATGGCGGACTACACGCGATGCATTCCACGCTAGCAGTGTGAAAACCCCGAACGCCCTCTGGCGGCAGCAATGCGAAACGCCTGCGTTTAGTTTTACCCAATATATTACAAACATCCCCCCGTCCCGGTCTGAGAAGCAGACCGCTAGCTTACTCTACGGGAAGGCGGGCGAGAGAGGTCACACCTCTCCTTAAAATCGAACCGTCGACCAACACCTCAGCCACACGCGGAGTGCCATCTCCGCCAAGAATCAAACGTAATATGCGAGCTCGTCGCCAAAGCAATGAGGGCAAATTTGCCTCTTTTAACAATACTAAATCACCCTCCCTGGGAGAGCTCAGTCCTGTCTGTCCACTTCACTCTTTGCTGCAGCAAATGCAAATATTCAAGCGACCAGCGACGCCAAAAGTCCTGGCTCATTTGCTGCAACATTTGAAAACGCGACAACCGATATACGCGTTCATCCTTCCACGGGTATTCGGGCAGGGCATTCAACGGCCCTCCCACCAAAAAATGACCAGGGGTGAGAGCTTCCAAGTCATTTGGATCTGGAGATAGCGGACAGAGAGGACGAGAGTTGAGGACCGCCTCAACTTTACAAAACACTGTGGCCAGCTCTTCAAAAGTTAGAGCCGTTTCTCCGATAATGCGGCGGAGGTGGGTCTTTGCGGATTTCACAGCCGCTTCAAAAATCCCTCCCCAATGGGGGCAACTTGGGGGACTAAATTTCCAGGTTATTCCCCTTTGGGCAGCAATTTGACTTAAACTAGTACAATTTTTATCAATAAACACGGAAACATCCTTAAGATAATTTACAGTTCCTTTATAGTTTGTGCCATTGTCAGACCTAATAAGGGAAGGTAGACCTCGACGCGAAACAAAGCGATCCAACGCGGCGACGAAGGCCTCCGTAGTCAGAGCCGATACCACCTCCAAATGGACAGCCTTGGTGGCCAAACAAACAAATACACACAAATAGCCCTTCACAATACGGGCATTACGAAAGGGAGAAGCCTTGATCGAAAAGGGACCGGCAAAATCGGTTCCAACGCCGTCAAACGGTCTCGAAGGTCGGATTCGATCAGCGGGCAAATCACCCATCTGTGGTTGCATCGTGGATGCCTTCAACCTATAACATGCAATACATCGAAACAGAACGCTACGGATTGCTCTTCGGGCAGACAAAATCCAAAACTCGCGTTGCAAAATAGCCAACAAAGCATTGCACCCAGCATGGGCGTTACGAATGTGTCGATCAGACACCAAAAGCTGCACCAAGGGTCCGCCCTTGGGCAACAACAGAGGATGGCGAGTCTCATATGGAAGATCCGCCTTCCGGAGCCTGCCTCCAACCCGAAGAAGCCCATCCGAGTCGATGTACGGGTTCAAACGAGCGACCGCGCCCTTCAACTTAGCGCGTCCGTCGCGCAAGATACGAAGCTCTGACTCAAACCGTCCGGTCTGCACGACACGGACCCAATGCAACAATGCGCTCCGGCGCTCTTCTGCACCTGCAATCGGCTCCAACCGCTTTGCCTGTGGGTTTCTACAATTATGTATGAAACGCTTAATCCAACTGGTAACACCCAGAAGCTTATCCAAGCTGCTATACCGAGCAAGTAGCCAATCCGGCTCCGACGTCGTCTCAGCGACTACAGCATGTACACGAAGCCCAGTCAAACTCAAAGAAGTAACATCTGTCTGACAGACAGGCCAAGATGTTTCTGATCCCATCAGCCACTCTGGACCCCACCAGAGCGGGTGTGACACCAATTCTGGTGCCGTGCAACCTCGGGAAGCACAGTCCGCTGGGTTAAGCTCTCCCGGCACATGTCTCCATGTTATATCAATTCCGATATTCTGGATTTGGGAAACCCGATTTCCCACAAAAACCTCCAAGGTATGTGGGGCCGCGCGCAACCATGCAAGCGCGACCTGGCTATCCGACCAGGCGAAGATGTCCCGTATCTCGACCGTGGCCGCCAGCTCACATGCAACGTGATGCAACAATTTAGAGAGAAGGTGAGCTCCACTCAACTCAAGCTTGGGAATAGTCAGCCTAGTCCTGATGGGGGCGACCTTGCTCTTCCCTAACAAAAGCGAGACATTGACCCGGCCATCGGCGTCAACTGTCCGCATATAGACTGACGCGGCGTAGCCTCGCTCCGACGCGTCACAAAAAGCCATGCAGGCTGGCTCGATATTTCCCGGGGGCAATATTCGACGAGGCAAGGCAATCCGATTGACTTCCTTAATCGATGAAAACAACTCGAGCCAATCATCCAATGGAGAGCCAAACAGCGGCTCGTCCCACGAGACGCCCAAAGTCCAAAGTCTCTGAAGAAGACACTTTGCAGAGAATATCACTGGACTGATCCAACCGCTTGGATCAAACATACGAGCTATTACGGACAACACCGTTCTCTTAGTCCAGACTTTTGGTATTTCCAAGTCCACTTGGAATGTGAAAATATCGGTTAGCGGCTGGTACTGCATGCCCAGCACCGCTATCCTGTTGGGATCATCCACATCCTCAAACAGGTGAGGGTTCTGTTGGTGATCCTCCGGGATCCCTTCTAGAACTTTAGGCTCATTAGACAACCACTTACGTAGCTCGTAGCCACCTGTCTTCAATATTTCAATCAATTCATCCCGCAGTAGGAGGGCCTCCTCAATACTTTGGGCTCCGGTGCACACGTCATCAACATACAAGTCACGTGACAGCACGGAAGCCCCACGGGGAAAGCGGATCCGTTCCCGCTCTGCCAATTCAAGCAATGATCTGATGGCGATATAGGGACTAGATTTCAAACCATACGTGTTTGTGTTGAGTTCATACACCGTCACAGGATCCTCAGGGCGCTCACGCCAGAGTATCAACTGGAATCGCCTGTCCTCAGGATGTATGACTGTCTGGCGGAACATCATCCGGATGTCCGCACCAAAAACCACTTGATGTCTTCTAAAGTTCAAGATGATGTCAATTATGTCCCTATGCAATTTGGGACCTGAATGCAAACATAGATTCAACGAAACCCCGTTCGAAGTGGGTGCGGACCCATCGAAGACGGTCCTCAATTTGCCTGTTGAGGCCTTCACCACCGCGTGGTGGGGCAAAAAATAATGCTCAGTTGAGCTCCAATCAACTCGAGCCGGAGACATGTGACCCAAATCCTCGTACTCGCGCATAAATTCAATATATTTATCGCGAAGTACGTGGTCACGCTGCATACGTCGCTCCATGGACAGCAGTCGTTTCTCCGCAAGCGCCCTACTTTGCCCTAGGCTAGGACGAGAGGCAACAAAGGGTAACCTAGTTACAAACCGACCGGAGGGCAACCTCTCCGTGGTTGATCGAAAAAGGGCTTCGCACTCAGCGTGTTCCGGATCCATCCTGGAACTCATAGGTGGCTCCTCCACCTCCCAAAACCTTTGCATGGTCTTGGCCAAGGACGCTGATGCGACGACCGGTGGCTCCTCCGCGGTGCCATTATCAAACACAGGGCCCATCAGGGCAAAACCAAAAATCGTAGACACTGCCATCAGTGAAGACGAACCCAGAGCCTTCTGTGTACCCAACAAAATCCAACCCAATACGTCCGAGCCCAGGAGCAAGTCCACTGGGCCGGGATGAAAAGACAAAGGGGTCGGCCAAATCCAGACCCGAAACCAAAGACAACACACCCGGCGGTATGTCTGTCGAGGGGTGCCAACCCGCAATGGTATCCATTACCATAGCCGAAGTCGTGATCCTCATTGTGGAGGACTTCAGCGAAGAAAAGGTGACAAGTGTCTGGCCCGTCAGACACTTCACTTGTATGCCACCAACTCCAAGAAGTGGCACAGGCGAGTCTTCCACGACTAAACCTAACTGGCGTGCCACTCGAGTGGTAACCAAACTGCTTTGAGCCCCTGAGTCCAACAGAGCTCTCAAATTAATGGCTTCCCCCACGACCCCATACGCGGACCACCGCGGTAGGGAGCAGAACCGTCCGCGGCTCTGTCCCAGCAAGGGAGCAAGCTAGTTACGGGCTCCCAACTCTCTCCAAACCAGGGGCGCGCCACTGACCCGGATAATATGGCGGGCGAGTGCACATCCCCATCTGAGGGGGGGGCATAACCCGCGGCCCGGCCATACATATGGTACGGCGGGTGGTACTCCAGCCGTGGGTACTCGTGCAGCGGCGGAGAAAACCGCTGCGGCTGCATGTGTTGGGCATTGGTAACCCGCGTGGAGGGGGTGTCCCCACTCTCACGTCCGATCTAGGGCCCCCGCCCATGGGGGCCCTATCCGGGGCCTGGCCAGCTACATACTGGCCATGACCTTGGGGCGCGTGGTCCCGGTCCGCCAAGACCCGCGCAGGTACGCGACCCCCTCCCGGGGGGGTGCGACGAGCGAAGCCGCGTCCTCCGTCCGGTGGTGGAGGGCTTCGCGCAGGAGCGCCCCCGCCCATAGGGGACCCCTGCCTCAACATCCGGGTGCCATCCCCGTTGCGGTTCATGCAAAGCATCGCGTGGTGCCGCCCACGGCATGCACTGCATGGTATGGCACTGGGACAGTCACGTGCATAGTGACCGCCCAAACAATAAAAGCAAAGTTCATGCCGCTTTGCCATGCGGCGCCGATCTTGTACTGGCAGTCTCTGCCAGTCCCTGCATTGCAGCAGGCTGTGGCCCATCCGGCCACATTGCAGGCAGTCCGCGTCCCCCGCGACTGCTGCCGTGTGTGCAACCCGCACACCAGCTCCACGCGGTGGCGGTTGCCGTCCCTGTTGGGGCCTACGTTCAGGCGCTCTGGATGGCGCTGAGTCCGTCATGGTATTCTCAGCCGCCCGTGCCTCAAACTCCAAAAACTTCACCAAGTCAGTGAATGTTGGTAGGGTGGTGCTATCCCGTTCCGCATTCTCGCGCTCAAATCGCGAGCGGATGTCATTGGGTAATTTGCCCAATACAATGTGCACCAGCAAAAAGGACCATTGGTCCACCGGCAGCCCCAGTGTGCGGAGCGCGTTACAGGCCACTGTAACGGGCGTGAGCAACTGCAGGCGCAACTGTGCCCTGTTGGCCACCTTGGGCAGGGCCATCAACTGTGCGGCGTGCGCATCCGCTAACAAACGTAAGTTTTGGTAGCGGGAGTTCAATAACTCCCAAGCCGTATCGTACTGGTCGTCCTCCACCCGGAGGTGCTGGATGAGCGACCGCGCTTCATCCTCAAGAGTGGAGAGGAGGTAGGCCATCTTCTGGGCCTTCGACAAATCCTGTCGTGCTACGACCAGGGACTCAAACATATTTTTATATGCTACCCACTCCTCCATCCTACCCCCAAAGTGGGACAGCTGAAGGGTGGGGAGCCGACCAGTAACCGCTGGTCCTTCCTGTCTAACAGGTGTGCGAGGGGCTGGTCCGCCAGCCTGTCTCGCCCTTATTGCGGTCACCGCCTCCGCGATATCATCGTGCAGACTCAGGATCTGGTCCATGTCCGCCATGTGACCTGCGTAGGCCTCCGGGGTAAGATCGGCTTCGGTAAGCGCCGCCATGGCCGCTTCCGCGCTAATCAATCGTGAGTGGAGGTGATCCGCTCTTAGCAGTATGGCGCCCTCCCTGTCCTTCCGGGACAGGAGTCCTCCGGCCGTCACAAACCATCTCAATTCGTTGGCGAGTGTCGCCCTAGCATTGGAGGCCTTCGCCATCGCGTCAAGTCACAAACAAAAAATAACAAAAGGTAAAAAAAAAAACAACAAAATCAAGCAACTACACGAAGAACCGCGGTAGGTATGAGAATGGCACAAACCCGGAACGCACGGTACAAACCGCAAACAAATACAAAAAAGGTTACAAATATTCTTATACAAACAAACTAAGAAAAATCTAATAATTTTTACAAACAATTAATTATTTTTTACAAACGAACAAATAGAGGGTAGATAAACTACGCTCTGCTACCAGAAAATGTGCAGAGCAACTACGCTCTGCTGCCAGAAAATGTGCGCAGAGCGAATCCGGACAAACGAAGCGGCGGGAAGAATTCTGTACCGGAACTTTACCGGGAAAAAATCTACCGGTAAAATTAAGTACCGGGAAAAAATCTCCACGCGACACCACGCTTGTCCGACTAGAATCTAACTTAAGCTATACGCAGTCTGCTACCACCGTAGCTTATGAAGGGAGCTACAGGGCCCTATATGATAACCTAACCTATAAATTAACTAGAATTGAACACTTACCAAACTAAATCTTCTTTCTCTTCGGATCCAAACTTGAGTGTCTTCGGGAAGGGGGAATTCCTAATCACCCTACCTAACCCTTGAGATCTCAATTCCCCATAACAACTAAATAGATTTCTTCCCGTAGTTTCACTCGGGAACAGCCAGATGTGAACAGCCAGCCACGTTTCACCTCTCACAAGAAAAAGTCACAATAACAGAGTTTTTCACAAACACAAATTCAATAGTGATTTAACAAACAGGAAATTCACAATTATCACTCAAACTAAACAACAAGCAAAAGACGCGAGACCGCTCCGCGTATTAAAATCAAACCGATATCGCATGGGACAATGCAATGGCGGACTACACGCGATGCATTCCACGCTAGCAGTGTGAAAACCCCGAACGCCCTCTGGCGGCAGCAATGCGAAACGCCTGCGTTTAGTTTTACCCAATATATTACAAACAGTTACATTTCACGTAATATCTCTAACAAGCTGGTATGTAGGAAGTACATAGAAGACAATCCAAGCTTCATTTTGAAGATAACACCCCCTGATGATGAGAAGAATATACTTGTTACTAAATCCTTCAATCGGCGATTTAGATAACAATTGTTTTACAATAAGCGCACTACCTAATGCGATCTCTTGGTCGACTCGTATGTTATATTTGTTCAAGAAGAGGTGGATGGACTGCGTGAGAGACGAAATGAGAGCGTTGGGAGTGAATGTTGGTATGACAGGGAACAGAGAGTTATGGAGAGATAGGACATATTGAGCCGACCCCAGATGATGGGGCAATGTAAGGTATATAACCCCCTTATTCGTACACCGATAGTATTTACTAAATATCTATCGGCGAAACTCGTATATGGTGCGTGCAGGCAATAATTTCAATAAAATATCTCGTAGTCTCGATATAGATTTATTTAATACAAGTGTAGCAAGGGCTAAGCGACTTCTTTTTGTATTTGTTTAAGTAGTGAAAAAAAAAATGTTCAACTTCGTTTTCACCTATGTAATCACTCTTCTTTTTGTGAGGACCTGTAATGGGCTTCTTTAGTTCTTAAGTGTTAAAGTGTTAACCTATTGTTGTATAAATGGCTGTTGGTCTTCCTAATAAATAAAAAAAAAATGATGATGTTTTATTTGTTCGTGATGTAAAATAGATAGCATTTTTTGAAAATATATAATCACGAAGCCCACGTGACTCTAAAGTATCTCTAAAGTTTATTTTCACAACGTTTTGGAGTAATTTGCCACGGCATTCCGTTACAGACAAACACAGGTGGAGCTAAAAGGAAGATGTAAGATACTAATTGAATGTGGTTACTTTACGAACCGTGAAAATAGATGTGTGTCAGCGTGTCAAATATTTGAAACGCCACGAATTTCAGGTCAGTTAGTACTGGTTCTCCTAAATTTACAGATACCGTGTCACGTCTTTATCCAGTACGGGGTAGACAGTGTCAAGAGTCGTGAGACTCAAAACCACGTTTAGCTGGATAGCGGTCTTATTGGTGGACATAGATTTCGTCAAAGATGCTTATTTTTCGGTGCAACAAACTTCACCGCAGAATTTTCTTCAAAGACTTCAATTAATTTTTCAAATATTTTTTTTATATTCATGTTACAATAGCTTGGTAAGTTCATTATATAATGTGGCTATCATACAAAAATACACATTTTTTTAAACATAGTGAAGGAAAGAAACTTACAAAGAACAACCAAAGAAACTCTTCACCATAACCAAACATTAGATGAAAACTATCATCATAAACGTTTCTAATTATATCTATAAATTACAATACTAGCAGAACAGGTTGTGATAGGGCTTGTAGGGTCACTCCGAGGGCCACGGACCCTTTCCTCGTCACTACCAATGTCACATTTACGAAATAATCTCCCTATAAATAATTCAAACTCTATGAAGTTATCTTGTGTACAGGTGTGTTGAAATAAATTGATATGAATATTATTATTATTTTTTTTGGCGTCATCTCGTGTCGGAGGCCAAGATCCACTTCGGGTCGCTGCGCCGCAATAGTAAGTAAGTAAGTATTATATTAATTGATTTTAAGTTTAATGAAACTACCGACTGATGGTGAATGCATCATTATCGTCTTTTTCCTATTTCGTTTTAGGGGACACAATACTGCAATAAATACTGCTAGCTAACTGCTATAAATAAATAAATATATACGGACAAATCACACAGATTTAGTTAGCTCCAAAGTAAGTTCGAGACTTGTGTTATGGGATGCTAATTCAACAATACTATATTTTATAACAAATACATAAATAGATAAACATCTAGTTCTAACAATAATCCAGTTTTAACAATAAAAGTTCTTTTGTGTCACGTCGTGTGTCCGCAAATGGTCTTCTTAGTATCATCACGTGTAACATACATATACATGCAACATAGAGCAACAAGGACCGCGCGGAAGTCCTTGTTGCACGAATACATGTACTATTATCTAGACAATGTCACTATTTTGCTATTTGTCTTCTCCATTTCACACACAAGCTGATAAATCATCATATAGAGTGCAGGTTACCTCACTATCTTCATAGGAAACGAGTGGTCTATCAAAACTAGCGTACATGACTCAGATTGGTATACAAAATTACAGTAGAACCTGAGACTGTGACGTAATTGGAAGCAAGTGGTCTATCAAAACTACCGTACAAGACTCAGATTGGTATACAAACTTTAAGTAGTTAAACATGGGACCTTTCGACAACATAAACTGCCCAGGGGGTCTAACTACCGCTTATTTGAGTGCAATAAACGTTAAACAAACGTGTTATTAGAAGTTCCACAAGGCTGCCAGGACGTGCCACGATCGGCCTTTCCTTATACGGGCTTTACTTTCCCTTCCCTGCGTGGCAATGCTTTCTCTGGACACCAGTTACTATTACTATTGTTAAATAATGTTAGAACACAGTCTAGTAGAACTGACTGTCGTTTGTTTTATTTTTCTTATCGAGGGGAATCAATCGACTCATCATGATATACGGAATTTAATGCTCGATTCGGGCAACCAACTCTACTAAAGAAATGTCTCTTTTTTAATCGTTTACGAAAATATAAATGTTGAAGTTGGTTATCATATCCATTATCAATAAAAATATACATACATAGAATCACGTCTTTATCCCTTACGGGGTAGACAGAACCAAGAGTCGTGAGACTCGAAGGCCACGCTTAGCTGAATAGTGGGCACTCTGAAAATATAAATATGACAGAATTAGATTTTTGCTTGTATAACATTCCTTTTTTGGGTAAATATGTAATAACTGAGAGATAATATCAAATCAAGTAGTAACTCCTAATAAAAGAAAGTAGATCTAAATTAGCATGCAAGATTTGACCACAAGATACAAACAGAGAAAGAAAAGCTTGCAAAATGGGTCAATTTCTAAAAAAATATTCAAAACATGAAAAATAAAATACTTCTTTCACCTTGTGTCGGTTTCGACTTCAAAGTCAACGTTTTCTTTTCGACCAGTCATTTTGGGATGATCTTGGTTCGTGACTTGCTCACTAAATACACTAAATATTCACTAATATGTTTACTATGTTTCGTATAAGATCGTACTTTCGGATTTACGTAAAATGGAGTAAAAGTTTATGGGTAGCGACTTCCCCGTGCGGTACAGTAAGGAAAGAGGAAATCACACTATCACACTTTTTTTATAAAGAGGAAGTGATTGTAAGTTTGTATAATTGTGAGATGTTTGTACATAGCTCGTAGAACAGATAGCCGTTGGGGCAGAAAAGTTTTCGAGTGGCGACCACGAACCGGAAAACGTAGTGTTGGCAGGCCTCCCACTCGGTGGACCGATGACCTGGTGAAGGTCGCGGGCAGCGCAGGACCGGTCGTTGTGGAAATCCTTGGGGGAGGCCTTTGTCCAGCAGTGGACGTCTTTTGGCTGAGAGAGAGATGTTTGTAGTGGGTAATCTTTGGAACTACTGAACCGATTTCAAAAATTCTTTCACCAATAGAAAGCTACATTATACCTGAGTGACATAGGCTACAATTTTTGTATGTAAGGCTCAAGCGAAGCAGGGGCGGGGCGCTAGGGAGATAATAATCAGGGAATTATCTCCTAGATTTATTAAATTACTAGTTGCGCCCTGGGCCCTGCTCCCTGGGAATTTCGGGATAAAAAGTACCGTTTTATTCTAGGTTTCATCTATTCGTGTACCTACAAAATTTCTTTGAAGTCTTTGTTGAAAAATGTTGGTCTCCATCTTTACATCACTAGAATAGATGCCTGGACGTGATGGTTCACTGGCAAGGAATTTACCTTCACAGAGACTATCGAAGATATTATTGAGGAGCTTGCAGAAAAGAGGGGCAAATCCAATTTTTTACCGTTACTGTTTTTTCACTATCGATTGATGCATATAAGAGGCAGTTCTTTTAAATTGGATTTGCCCCCCTCTTGCTACAAACTCCTCAATTACAGCACGAAATGACCACTTGCCTGTGTCAGTATCTTAGAGCAACACGTACTAGCGGTATTCTGTGAGGTAAATGTATGCATAATTAGATAGGAATTTATCAATGCCTCTTTTTCCAATCAGCATCGTTTAAAGATAAACAAAAAGTTCTTCCCTCTGCATAATATTAGTATAGATTTCAAAACATTGCATTGCATGACAATGTTTATGGCTAGGTAGGACCGGGCGAACCCGCATAACATAACATTGCAGAACTGACCTTCAGTGTCTGTGGGTTGCTTAACTTATTTCGAAAGGGTTATGTAACGATGTGTGGGTCAAGACTAATGAAAACTAGGAAAAACTACAGTGAGTCATGACTGAATGTCGGTTGGTGACGAAATTACTTAGACTTTAGTGAAATCTGTAGACAACTTTTCTGAGAAAATCATTAACAGTGAACTGAATTTTATTCGAAAACAAATTGATAAAAATTACTATAAGTATAACAAGTATCTAATCATATTCGTTCCGTATGAGTTTGAATAAAAAATAACGTTATTAAAATTTATAGAATCAAGATGTGGAAAGATGTTCGGCCATCTTGTACGACATGACGATTTGATTAAAAACCTGATAGAAGGGAAAATAGAAGCTAGAAGAGGAAGAGGAAAGCCAAGAAGGGCTTATGTAGACCAAATAAAGGAGAAGGCAAAAGTTGTGTCGTACAAAGAGGTCAAGGCGATGGCTGAGGATAGGGAGAGATGGAAGGAAATCCACCGACAAGAACAGTGTTCTTAAATTTAAAAATGAAAATGAAATGAGTTTGAATACCAACTCTTGTACGGTAGTTTTCAAAAACTCCGGTGAAGGAAAACATTGTGAGGAAACCTTCATTATAATTGGTGATTTATCAGTTTGATAAGGCACATGGCAAAACCACAGGAAAGTCATTGCGTTGAGAAAAATTATGTTACATATCAATAATTTTGTCTTAAAAAAAAAAACTTTTTTTTTAATTTAAATCAGGCATCAGTATTTTCATATATAGTGTGCCTTCATTCGTATTAGGTACTGTTATTGGCAAACTTTTTAATATTTAACAAACCACAACAGTTAAATATTTAGCAATATTTGTGTTCCGTGATATCCGCCATTTCGTGAGATATTTTAAATTTTAAATAATTGTTGAGGTCAACCAACCAATTTCATAGTTTCCTATCAAATATTGATAGTCAAATAGTCGGTTCGTTACATTTACATATCAAATAGTTATTTTTGTATGCCAATATTTATTACTAGGCATTTTTTTTTAAATCAATATTTAAAATATAACTGGGTAACCTCTGGACCTTACAATATCTCTGAAATAAATAAAAAAATAAAATAAAATATTTTCCCGCGATAGGAATAGAACCCAGTTTCTCTATAGGCGGTGACTTGACTTAAAATAACAATTTTACATGGTGAATGATTAAATGAATATTGATAACTAAATACCTTAATAAAACCTCTGAATGTATTTTTTACATTTGTAAGATGCCAAGTGCTGTAACACGCACATTTATATTGTATTTACTTTATTACTATCAAACAGTACTCAATTACATATGGGCGTGACATCCAATTATTTGAACAGCAACCATATAGCAAGAAAAAATATTGAGGAATTTTCCTGAGGTTATCGTTACGTCTAAAGAAACAGAAGTCAAACGATTTTAGGATATCTTTCAAAAGATATTCTAAAATTGGAGCTAACAATTGTTAGGCTAATCTGTTATAGTGCAAAAACATCACATCATATCCTAACTTCAATTTATAGGTTTCCAAATTCAACTAGGAACCCTTATCTATCTAAGGCTTTTCATATTGTAGACCACGCTTCGAAATTCGATGCGGCTTTCACTGTTGGGTAGGTTTCTTCAGGATGATTTATGTAGACATATGTACGTACGTTTGTAATTTTAACCCGTGCGAAGCCGGGCCGGTTCGCTAGTAGTGCAAAAACATCAATTAGGCTGGACAATAATTTAGCATTACAAGTTTAGGCCAATTAAGGTTGGGCGAAGTGAAATTAGAAACAAAAATTTAAAACGAATCGAAGGGCACACAAAGATTTTAGCCACCAATCCACCCACACTGGGCCTGCGAAGTGGGTTATGATCCCATACTCCTTAACCATCTTTAAGGAATGGCTGATGATAGTGAGGTTAAAGATGTAGTTTACATTTTTTTTTCAATTCTCCGTGATCAACCGCAATTAATCAGAAGTCGGGAAATCCTGAAACAAGTTCGAACAGTCACCCAATATAATTTCCTGACCGTTACCACGCTCGATTCAACAATATCACTAGACAGATCACAAATTGTAGACTTTACGATACTTCATTTCCTGTCATTGTCCATTTTATTTTATCCATTTATCTGTCTATTAATTTATTTCATGATTTTAAGTATAGTAATGGAAGTTGGTTCATTTTTTTTTATCCATTTTAACTTTTTACTGTAAATAAAGTGCACCAACTAGTATTTGCACGCCGATAACTGGCAGGAGATGGCGCAGGACAGACCCAAATGGAGATCCTTATTATATCATTTTGGGACGCTGCGCCATAATAGAATCTTTTAAGCGTAGTGTGTGAGGTTGAAGAGAGTGAGACTCAGAAATAATATTAATCTCAGGTTTAGGATGTTTTATTGATAACATTATAAGAATAAGAACATAAGACTTATAACAAAATATAAGAACGATTAGAAAATGAAATGTCATTGATGTTCGGGAAAACTTTTACATTAAAAAGTACTCCATTTATCGACCGAGTGAGCGCAGCGAGCGAAGCGTCTCAGTTTCCACTAGCCGAAAATTCTTTTGTCTGTCCGGATGTTATCGCCTACAGGTCGCATTTCTGAACCGATTCTTATGAAATTTTGTGAGCAGGTTCGATAATTTTATAGAATTTTTTAGTCGAGCCAGTTTTTCAAAATTTTATAAAACGGCGATAATATATAAAAAAAACCTTATATCTCAGCTATTTAAAAAAAATTCAAAAATATCATTAGACATTTTTGTTATCCTTATTAAGACGCAACTTTTTTGTATGAACAACATAGTGAAATTCAATAAAACCGCTATAAATCCATATATTAAATTATTATACGATAGTTCACAAAAAAATCAATAGATGGCGCAGCAAAGCTTTTAATACTCGCAAATTCATTTAAGAGTGACTTGATTTATTGATTAAAATGAGATTGTTTGAATTGCGTGTATTTTTATTTTAAACTGAGTGCGTTTGAACTCTATCTTGCCTGATGAGAAGCATAGATGAGATCTAGGGTGGTACACGCAAACTGAAAAAAAAAAACTCAAGTATTTATTTGGTTAATGGTATTGTATTGTGGATTGCTTTGCTTGGTGGAATTATCTTGAACACTTGAAATAAATCTGATATCAAAAAACTTCATTTTATGATTAGAATCCTATTAAAAAAAAAGTAATATATACGTATATGTATGTTTTTTGGAGCAAATAAAGAATTTTTATTTATTTATTTATTTATTTATGTATATAATAGATTCGATTTCAAATTGAACTATCTTTTTTGAACTTTAATTTTGTTGCGCAAATTACATAAATATACATATAACCAATAGGTCCAACCATGCATTTCTGACGACTGACGACCTCCGTGGCCTAACGGTCATCACGCCAGACGGCCACATACCAGAGGTCCCGGGTTCGATCCCCGGTCGGGTCAAGATGGAAAATAATCTTTTTCAGATTGACGTGGGTTTTGGATACTTATCTATACATATATGTATTTGTTATAAAATATAGTATTGTTAAATTAGCATCCCGTAAAGTCTTGAACTTACTCAATCTGTGTGATTTGTCCGTATATATTTATTATTATTATTTATATTATTTCGAGGCGGAAAAGGAAGGTTTCAGTCATTTTTTAGTGGTATTGACCAACCACAAGAACTTTTTACTTTCTTTACAGCATTGCTAGGTTGGTTTCAAAACTCTTCTAAGCCAGGGACACGGTAAAATATCGGTTATTTCGTGGAAGGGCTCGCGAGGTCTACTGTTCTCACAGAACCACTAGTTTTACTTCGATCGCTTCAAATCTTATGCAAATCGAGAAACATCTTTCATAATAATGTGTATAAAACAAAAATCATGTGGGGGCGGGTCCTCGTACTTCGCGTCGTGCTTTGCCCGTAAACAGAACATCAGGCTAACTAAGGTAGTAAGTCTGCGGCATATGTCAAGTAAGAAAGTAAGCAAGTAAATTACAAGGTACAATTTCAGCATAATAAGATGCTGGCGAAATGCTTTTAAGCTTGGACCTTGGCGACTCTAAAATAGATCTAGCTTGCCTTGGATCAACTTTTACGATCTACATATCAGTATGAAATAAATAGTTTGGTTTTATTTTGATAGTGTATGTAGGTATGTACAGTCTCGAGCATTAATAGGTAAACAAATCGGTTCTTACGTGTAATAAGGTCTAAAGTTGTGACTGTACTGGTAAAGGACAGAGAAGGATGGCGTAAAAAAGAGAGGTCCATGCTTAGCAGATGACGAAGATCTATAGAATAAAGATTTCGGACTTTTGTACTTCGGAGAGTGTGCTCATAAGCAGCATGAGCTCATACCGCCTGCCCCTTTCTTCAACCGGACAACCAGACGCACTGCGGGCATCCCTTCTTGGTTAATATTCCCCCCGCACGCACCAAGCGCTTTTTGTCATCATTATTGATGCGCACAGCGAAGCAATGGAACTCCCACCTGCGTCTGTGTTCCCGAGTACATACAACCTGACTCTCTTCAAAACCAGAGTGAATAGGCAGCTTCTGGGTAAGCTCGCTTCATCGTAGACCTCATCTCAGTCCTCGGGCATGATTGTGGTCAAGAGCAAACCCATTTTTAATAAAAAAATTAAGTAAAATAAAGATTTTAGGTAATTTTAAAATAATAATAAACCCCTGAAGACTAACATATTAAACTACGTTATTGAACAAAAAACTACTTAAATTGTTAGCCCGTTTTTGTGTTATTGAAAAATGGCTTGGCAAAGTGATTTAATAACTAGGTAAACATCAACTTCATTTACGCCGTGATATGACAATATTTGCGGTCCTAAACAAACGGACAGACAGACATGACATAATGCCTCGGCTATGCTGGTTTTAATCATATTATATGTGTGCATGGAAACAGGAAGGGAACTAAGTACCACTGCCGTGTCCAAGTTTTTTATCTGCAGAGCAAGATTGTGTGTTTATTAGATACTATTTTATATACAATGTTTTTAAAAATTAAAAAAAAAATTAAATATGAAGCAATGGGATGCAAAAATTGTTGTTCAGCTATATTTATTTTTATAATTTGTTACTACAAGAACCAAAAAAAAGTAATGAATACTATGAATAGTGAATACATTTTTCACCTTACGCCCAAAACGGCCAAGCGAAATATTTTAACTGAGGTGTAGAGTTTGTGAAGTTAGGGCTTGTAGAGTTAGGGCGTATAGAGTTAGCTCTACATGAGATATGATAAATTTATGACAGTCATCTCTTGCAGATGTATTATTCTTTTTAAATAACGATATATCCATTAACAGGCGCACGAGTTTGACACAATCAAATCATCGAAAATTATGCATCTGTGCGCCATGAGCAGAAGAGATTCAGTGACCGTCATATAATTAAGGCAAGCAGTCAGATATCAAGTTGTGCAAGTAAACAGACTGTTTCGATCTTACACGCTCGACCCAGATACCAAGTTTTCGGCTAACGTCATTACGCAACTCGGTTACGGCTTACGGCGCGACGACGCGCTTGCTTGTAAACCAGTTAAAAAAGAAAAAAGACATCCGGAAATATTCTTTTTTTCGTCCCAAAATCTTACCTGCCAGGACGGTAAAGATCGTCTTTAACATCTCACGTTTTAAATTACCCAATGCTGCATTCTAAGTGTGTTTGTGTGTTAACATTTGCGGACGTTTCCTCGTTGCGAAAATTGTGTCAAGACTGGCCGCAGCTTTTCGTAATTGTTTTAAAAACCGCAATGAGTCATGATTTTTTAAAAAGAAAAACTTACTCTTCATCGCCCAGAGATTCCTCTCTTGTAGACCATCGACGTACTGCTGCATGTCCACTCGGCAACCTCCGGCTATCACTTTCTGAAGATCTTTCCACTGATTCACCAGTATCTCAGCATCGAATACTCGCAACATATTCTCGATTCCTAGCAAATTACTCGAGTTGGAATTCTCCTTTCTTAAAACTAGTTTCGATTCGTTCAAAGTATCTCTGATCGAGTCGTTTAGCTTATTAAATATATCTTTGTTCGCTCTTGTTGTTCTTTCGGGTGATTTCGTCGTTTTCACAATGTGCTGTACGTTGTGCGAAGCTTCCGTGCTCGAAGCTTTTTTCTCCGGCTCACTGTCGATCACTTCAGCGAAAGACAGGCCTCCGTCGTCGGAACTGAACGCGTCTTCCGTGGGTCTATTATTTCGATTTATTTTCGGTATTATCAATGAGCCAATCAAATCAGCCGTTAGAGGACTCTCAGCATCTATTCCTCCTTTAGCCGACGCCTTTTTAATATTTTGAAAAGCATCAATCAAAGCGCTCCTCAACTTCTCTTCCCGCGCACTGTCCGTTCCCGCACTAGAGGGTAGTTCCGCGCAATATCCAAAAACAACAACACTTAAAACTATGAACACAAAACGAGCCATGTTTCCAATTTTGAAAATTAAAAAATATATATATTTTTTAAAGAATCACACGCATGGTAGCACTTCGTTCGGATTTAAAATTGGCGCGCTACGAACGATGTCAAAGGTGCGCGCGCGGCGTCATAGTCGATATGCGACTGGCTGGCTGCGGCTAGGGGCGGAGGCTGTGACATAACGTGGTTACGACGCCACCACTTTCACTGTCGGCACCTGACGCTGCGCGCGCGCCATCCTTGTAGGGCGCGATGCTCGGTCCACTTCTCCCGCCCCTCACCTAATGTTATACTTATTTGACGTCTGCTCTATTCTCATTTAAATTAACTTTTGTTAAATTCAGTACTCAAAAGCTCTTCCTAAAACGAATTATTTTCAATAGTCTCGCAAATTTTTCCCAATACATTAATAGACCCTTTAAAAGTAGAGCATGCGCCACATTTTTTGTTAATATTTTTTTAAAGTTTTATAAACTTAGTTGCCCTACTCTCTGTGTCGTCAATGTCGTCATCATCATCAAACGAGAATTCCGCCATAGATATTCTCTCTTCTAGAATAACCAGCTAGTAAGGAACACTAAATAGGGGACCGGACAACTTTTTTTTTTGACGCTTCTTTGAAATATCTCACATTAATAGAATTATCCGTAAAAGAATCACATCCATAACCAAAGTATTTCCCAAGATATAGCAAAAAACAATTCACATTTTTAAGCGATGTTTGGGCGATACCAAAACGCCCCTAACTAATCGTGCATTCATATGACGTCACGCGTAGAAAATGGACTTTCCCTAAAAGTTTGAACTCTAATAAATCCGCTCAGGAGATTAAACTCGTGCTGAAAAGTCGCAAAATGTGTTTAATTATATGTATTCTATCATAAAATTACATATTTTTAACAATCCTCATACCTTGGCCGGTCCCCTATTGGCCAATTTTTTAACGACTAGGAATATGTGCTTAGGTACTGTTGAACCGTCGAAATAAATGAGTATACTCATCGCACCTCTTACAGAGACTTCATCTTCATACCAGTCCAAAAGGTCGCGTACAGTGTGCTTCAAAATTAACTTCCATCCACGTACTCATGATGATCATGGTTATGGAATGAGCTCCCTGCTGTGGTTTTCCCTAGAGGCTACAACTCTATAACATGGAGTTCATCAAAAAGGGCGTTAAAAGATTTATTCAGGGTCTAAATGCGTGCGTGTCTCCCCTGTTGTAGGCATCTATGGGCTGCGGTGACCGCTTTCCGTCATGCAGGTGGGCTGCATGCCTTTGCCTATTTAGGACTATAAAGCAGTGGTTTCATCTCAATGAAATAATTAAACATTATAGTTCTTATTCATTAATCCGAACCCAATATCATCGGAGAGGTCATAGCAGCTAGACTTCGCAGGCTCGGGCATGTGGAGAGCATGGGAGAGGATCGTGCTGTCAAAAGAGCATACGAGGGTCGACTGAGGGGCCTTAGAGTAGTCGGGCGCCCTAGGTGGCGCTGGAGCGATGAGGTTCAGAAAGACCTACGGAGCCTCAGAGCTGACAACTGGCGAGAGCTGATGCAAGACCGCAAAAAATGGCGTCTTCTGGTATCGGAGGCCAAGATCCACTTCGGGTCGCTGCGCCGCCGTAGTAAGTTCTTATCCTGTTTGAAGGGCCATAAAATTGATCGTTTACATCCGTATAGTAAAACAATAAACCTTGCAAGCAAATCAACAATCACAATATATCTGGGTCAACAAACAGCCTTGCGCGGACAATCGCCATACGATATCAGATTCACTGTTACATAATTAACTTTATCAACAACTACTTAGTTGTGCCCCCAGGGCAAAGAAGAAATACACGCGAACCCAGGGTCCATTTTCAAGGAAGCGAATTTCCTGATAGATAAAGCCAGATAGAAAATGTCTATACCTATAAGTAATCTTATTTTTTGTGAATCTTGCTACTCCAATTTTTATTTTATTTACTTTTTGAGGACGCCATCGCAAGCACCTGACGGGTGATCTGAACAGTACTCTCATACTGGGGCTATTTCATCCAGAAAAGCTACTTCATACGAAGGGCCCTTTTGGCTCACATTATCAATAGTAATGACTTCCAGTACCAACTTTTAGGGTGTTATTAGGTACTGTATGTATGCCATCCTTATTTTGTCAATTCGGGACAAATACCCGTATTTGTCTACTTCCTACTGCATGCCCCGACATGCAGTAGGTAATACGGGATAGGACGGTCAAATCAGTCCCGTAAATACGGGACGTATGGCAAGTCCATTGCGCGCTCCGACATTGCGCGTAACCATATCATCACCGTCTAAAAAATGACTGTCACGTAAATACAGTAAGGACAGTTAATCATAACACATAATATTAATTACTGTACGCGGTTACAACATAGCTTTCCCTTTGTCGCGTACCTGTTCCGTGGAGCGGAACAAGTATCGTGATGTCACGCGGGTCACAGTAATAATTTGTATAGGTAAGATAAGAGAATAATGTTCAGGCTTTGGGTAGTCGCAACTTCAAAGGAAAAAATTGATCTATGAAATGGAGTAGCGTTTTGATGGCCGACTATTTTCATCTCATTCGTACCTGCAGTTCCTCGCATAAGTGCATCTCTATCGGTATCTCCGTTTTGACATTTGTATCGGACACTTTTTGTATGGGAGTCCCGTCTCTTATAACGTAGTGATTACAGTCTCTTTGCTTTGAGCAACAAGGACTCCCGCGCGCCCTTAGTAGTCCGTGTTGCTCTTTGTGTTCAGGTATATTTAAGTACAAGCCTTGACCCAAGGTTCTGCCCGCGTGAATTTTGTTTTTTATCCTTTTCAAATTTCAACCCATTATTAAGATTGGTATGGCGTGTAAGTTGACAGTGGAAGATCGGGAACGGACATGGAACGGACAAGTATGCAGATAGTTGAGAAGCCAACGCGTTATGACATCTTGCGACAATTTATTCTCAGAATAAATGCGAAAATGCTTTACATTTTATGAGATTTTAGAAAATTCACAATATATGAGCTACGAATTCATTGCTAAGGAAGTGACAGATTGATTTTTGACAGCCAGTGACAGCTATTCTTAATAAACTTGACACTATGTAAGGCTTATGCCTTTTAGCTTATACAGCTAATTTATAATGAAATGAATAGAATGAATAATATTTCTATCACCCTTTAAGGGCGGAACTTCAAAAATTCCTTTCTTAGCGCACATTTACTCTATATAAAGAACCTCTCTGCAAAAATTCAAGTTTGTACGTTCAGCAGTTTCGTCTCTGCGTTGATACATATAATAATATAAACAATCAGTCAGTGAGAGTGATGAGTGTAGAGGAAGAAAGAGAGATCTGTAAGGATCGTGGCAAGTGGAAATCGCTAGTCTCTGCCTGCCACGGGAAAAAGGCGTGATAATATGTATGTATATATCAGTCAGTGAGAGTGTCATGACATGACTATTATAGTTTCGTTGTTTTGTACTCTTTTTTCTTTTAATTTGTTGTATGAAACTGTATGTGTGTTTTGTGGCTGCAAATAAAGTTTTTATTTATCTATTTCCCATGCTAGTAAAACGTGACTGCGAATCATCGATATTGCTTAGTTTTGTCCTGTGTCATAACAAAGCTCACATTAAAACCAAGAAAGAAAGAAAGATTTTTATTTTTAAAACATAGATAAGTACATGCACTTGGTAGTAGGTAAAAGCTACGTACATTGAGATTTGGCGAGCACTTAACATAAAGCGTAAAGAAGAGTAAACGTAGCATAAGATTTAATGGAATTCAAACTTAAAGTTTAAGCTACATGCAACCTCTACTCTCGATGACTTAATTGCAGGATATTAACGTTTTACACCGCTCTACTCGTAAAGAGCATATTATATAACATTTTAAGTATCTTTATTTTAATGCCCGCGTCGTTGCTTGTACCACAAACTTTCAATCAATGTTTATATAGGCCTAGTTTAAAATATACAGAAAGAATTTCTATGAAATTTGGTACACGGGTAGAAAAATATCGGAAATACCATATAAGATATTTTATATCCCAAAATTGCCACGGGAGCGAAACCCCGAGGCGCGACTAGTATTTTAATAGATACATGCATTATTTTTAATTTTATATTTATACGAAGTCTATATGTGATAAATCTGTTGAATCAAAATGATTTTTATTAATATAATGGATGTTATAAATATGAATATCAATTGCATATTTGTTATGACAAGCGTTTTTTCTCCAATTGTCTCCGATGTTATCTCATCTGTTAAAGAAAGCAGCTATTGATTTATTTATGTGGGAACACAGTGATCTTTATGCAGAGTAGAAATAACAGAGACAACGCTTCTTATACGTTTAGTGGAGTGGGCAGCGCGTGTATGTAAATAAAATTTCTTGCGCTGCTATTGCTCTCTCGCTATCTTTAAGCAAATGGAACACTCATTCGCTAAAATATTTCTAAGGTAGAAATATCGGTATCGATGTACATATATTAGTCTATTTGGTGTACTAAATCTATTTTTAAAATAAATTCCTCTCACTTTATTTCCAGTCAGGGTTTTTATGGATTTGTCACATGCTTGCCGTCATTAATTTTTATGTGTAGATCATTTGCGGTTTCCTTTCGGTTTGCTTACAGATTTACTGTTTATTATATACTAGCGCCCTGCCCCGGCTTAGTTCAACAGGTACATAAATTGTAGCCTATGTCACTCAGGTATTATGAGGCTTTCTATTGGTGAAAGAATTTTTGAAATCGGTTCAGTAGTTTCGAAGATTACCCTTTACAAACAAACTAACAAACTCACAAACACTTTATCTCTATAATTTTAGTGTGAAGTGTGATAATGTGATGAAGCTTAGTCTCTCTTTGAGTTTCTGATCTTCGGTGGCGCTTGGATCATATTTCTGATTCCCACGCCAGTTCACACGTTTTCCTGCATTGTTCTCTGTTGTTTATGATGATTATTGTGAAAAAAGCATAATATTGTGACTTGAATCTCGGTGGTGAATGAAAGAAATTTATAACAATATGTTTAATACTGAAAATATTTATGAATGAATGAAAATTGTTTTATTTAATTAGGTTTAAAAATAGCACTTTTAAATCGTCATATACTTTGTTAGTTGGCGTCAGAAAATTACTTTAAGGTTACTACCGCCTCCAAAGCGCAAGTGGAGAAGAGGCGGCGCAACAGTATACTAGCCGTTACTATATTGATTTTTTTTAAAGTAGCCTATAGGCAAGCTTACTGAGCAGTCACACATTGTGACGCTCACATACGCTGTTTCTATGTACTTTATGTTATGAAGGGTATATTTGTGTGCGAGTGTATATGAAATTAACAATAAAATTTTATTGTATTCTTTGTTTTTTTTACTAACTCACTTTGGCATTTACCATTAAAACTTATTTTATTTCGATAAAGCCGGTTAGGACAATTTTTTCGCTTATTTAAACAAATTGCTAAAGCATTTCCGTCTACCACAGTAATATTGTTTATAAAATGTACCTTTTGCCTCTATAAAATATTTGTATAGCCGAGTTTTTAACTTTATTCTTATCCATATTACGGGTGATAGTAGAATGGCAATCAAAACTATTCAACCGAGATAAAAATACAACCGGTACATCTCAGAGCGATATGATTCTCACGAAAGTTACATCACAGTTTACAAGTGTCTACAGTGCGACAAGGATCTTTTTGCACGTGAGTGAGGGCGCCACTTACGTTTTAAATACGAAAATTTTAATAGTTTAGACATTAGTTCCGTTTTATACCACGTGCAAAAAGATCCTTGTCGCATTGTATCGTGTATCATCAGCGAGACAAAAGATATTAATCCGCGTCATATGTTACTTGTTAAATGTAATAGAAAGTGACAGTTGTTCAATAAACAATGTTTCTGACACGTTAAGGCGCGAAATACACAGAAGCGGCGTAAAATTCGGGTACGATGTGGCTGAGAGACGCATAATTCACGGATGCGATTTTAAATTACATATAAAAGACAAAGATTTGGGAAGGATCGCTATTAACAAGCTGACTTCGTTGCAAAGCAATGTCCTCTTATCCGGTTGCGACTACCAGCGAGGTGGGGCGGACTTGCAAGAGATAAATCCGCGCATCCATTCTGTGGAATTTACGACGCATCTCTTTCATATATTTTGTATGAACAAGATTTGAAGGCACGACGAATCCGATCCACATCTACATCTTTTTTTTTTATTAAATATGGGTTTGCTCTTGACCATCTTGTCTTAGGACAGAGATGAGGTCTACGGTGTAGCGAGCTTACCCAGAAGCAGCCTATTCACTCTTTAGGAATTCACGCATTAGGGGGAATATAAACCAGGAAGGGATGATCTTATCCGAATCTTACGTCGCTTCTGTGTATTATGGGCAAGTTTGCTGATGCAGTTTTCGCAGTTGTATTGCTAAAGGTCTAACTATGCCGTTTAGAACCTGAGATATTCACAAAATACAGTAAACAGCGACGTCTTTATCCCTTTGAGAAGCTTAGATGAATACTTAGTGGACTTATTGGTGGAATGGGGATTCTAATATCCATCCATTAAACATTTCCTTAATTGACTTTTACAATCAGCGTGGAAAGAGAAGCAGCTGGCACACTCCATGCTTTTTCTTCGCACCCTGACCAGCATGGAATATTAATAAAAGTAATTACCATAAAACAAATTATTTCCAAGGATAAATACCTAACTTTATGTAAATTTCACGCGGACGAAGTCGAAGGTAATGTAATGTTCTTAGGTAAACGACTTACTAATTGTTTCACAACGATTCTATTGTGCGACGACACAGTGCTAGAAAGACAGGCCTTCCGCGTTTTACATGGCGAACTACTTTCACATACTCCAGTAACCTGTTATTTGTGAGGAATATAACTTTACACAGTATTGCGAAGCTTAAGTGGCAATGGGCTGGCCATGTCGTCAGGAAAGAAGGTTCATGGTGCAAAGCTCTGATAGAGTGGAGACCGTGGGGCGGCAAATAATGCACTGGGCAGATGATCTTAAAAAGAACAGCAGGCGTGAAATGGATAGAGATTGCCCAAGACTGGGAGAAATGGCATAAGATGAAGGAGGCCTACACCCATAGGGTTGAAAAGGGCTGAAGAGAGAGAGAGAGTTAGTACCGCCTCGCTGGTACGGCCACGTTTTGCATAAACACGTAAGCCACAAAGGAATAAATATCTGGCCATACCGCCATCTGGCCATATCTGGCCTGGAAGAAGCGGAAAACCCAAGAAGAGCTGGCTTCATGTCATCTAGGAGCAAATGGTCCCACAACTAAGGATGCCGAAGACCGTGCGAAGTGGAGAAGAATAAGTAGGAAAGCGGACCCTGGGCTCTGACGCGTGTGCTGAGGATGCAGCCGGGAAGGCGCAGATGAGAGAGTTACAACTAGCTCGCAGCTTCCCCAGCGTGAAATATACCTTCCTCATGCACCCACCCAAAATTGCAATAAAATTGGTTCAATAGTTTTTGAGTTTATCGCAAACAGACAGACGCAGTACATAATTTTGGGATAAAAAATACCTATTATATTAAGTAATCTATGTGCTATTTCTAGTTATATTCTACCAGTATAAGAAGTTTTATTTAAATTCGTCCAAACATCTACACATCCTAACTTTCGTATTTATAATATCAGTATGACAAAAGCGATATTATAAGAGAATATATACGCCACACGTGTATCGCCTGAATGTTGACATTGATGTAGCAAGCTATAACTATTAATTTATATCCTCATATTATTAATTACTAGCTGTTGCCCGCGGCTTCGCCGGCATGAGATTCGCTTAGATGAAAAATCTTTTGTGTTCCAAACTGTAGTAACCTAAACTCCAGTACTCAAAATTTCAGCCATTTGGTTATCCCGTGTCCCACGGGAATATATTAGGTACTCGTAGTACAGTCGCGGTGTTAAAATGAATCAAAAGTGATATTTTATTCAATAAACGAATTTCGTCTGCTAGTTATCTACAATTTACCACCACTATATACCACCACTACCACCCCGAGTCCCTCTTTGTCCTATCCCGTGTCCTGTCTATTAATACGTCTGTAGAAAATTCTCATCAGGTTGAACGACTTTTGCTAAGGCCCCATTTCCATTTATTATATAGAGTAGCTGGTCTCTTGGAGTTCTTCATCAAATGTTCAATAATCTTCAATTTTTATACGTCAGCAGAAAATGCTCAACAGGTTAAGACTTTTGCTAAGGCGCCATTTCCATGTATGTAATAGTGTAGCTGGTCTCTTGGAGTTCTTAATCAGATGATCATCTTTGATTTTTATACGTCAACAGAAAATGCTCGTCAGATTGAAAACTTTTGCAAAGGTACCATTTCCATATTTCTTAAAGTTTAGCTGTTTGTTATGGTTCTTCATCAGTTGTTCCAGTTTTCAAAATCAATTATAGCCTATATGTTTCCCAGGCATACAACAAAAAAAATTTATTCAAATCCGTCCAGTAGTTTTTTGCGTGAAACGCGTACATACATACAGACAGACAAACAATTTAAAAAAATGTTTTGCTTGCTGTTATTCTGTTTAAGTGTCCCTCTAGCGTATTGCCATAATGTGTACCATCACAGACAGGGAGTGCTCTGTGATCGCACGCAATATGCTCTCGTACTTATAGAGCATACTGCTTACCAGTACAGAGCAACTCTGTAATATAATACAGTTTGCTCTAATTTATAGGAGCGAAATATATACGAGCACAGACAATTTTGGCTGCAGTGGTATGTAGAATGGCATGCTTCGTTATGAGCAAAATACATGCGAGTGCAGAGCAGACTCATTTTCTCTTTCGCACCAAGGATAGTTTGGTACATTCTTTACATTCTTTGCATTCTTCGCACTCTGGCAGTGGCCTTGGCCTAATTGAACGAGTTCGCACGCGTCCGTCAAATTAAAACAAAGTGTTTGTTATTGTAATTTGTAATTTTAAGTAAATACTTTACGCACATAGATTAAATTATGCATGTTTTATTGATTTATCATTGTGAAGTACAATCTGTTTTAAAAATAAATACTTTCAATTTAAAAAAAAAGTTCTTGTTTTATTTTACATTTTTAATCTTTCAGCCGTTTTAGCGTGATTAAGTAACACACTTCCAAACTCACAAACATCCACACCTGCACATCTACCACTCTTTATATATTTATTATTAATCCATACAAATATAGAAAATTGGAGTGTCTGTTTGTAATATGGAAATAACCGTTTTTTACTACATGCGTATAATTATATATACGATACATACACCAAATAAACATTTTTTAAAATTTTTGTCTGTCTGTTTGTTCCGGCTAATCTCTGGAATGGCTGGACCGATTTTGACGGGACTTTTTTTGGTTGGTAGCTAATGTAATAAGGAGTAACTTAGGCTACTTTATTAGGGTTCCGCAGTCTAATAAAGGAACCTTTTTTGTTAAATTCACGCGGATGAAGTCATGGGTACAGCTAGTAATATTATAAAGAGAAAAGGTTTGTTTGTTTGTAATGAATAGGGCCCGAAATTACTAGACCGATTTTGTAATTCTTTCACTGTTGGGTAGCTACACTATCCCTGAGTGACATAGGTTATGTATGTACTATGGGCGGAGCCGGGGCAGGCTTGCTAGTTTATAATATTAGTGGGATCGTTACTGTTGGAAAAAACCTTTCATATACGATAATTTAGCCAATTTAGATTATGATTATGTTAATGTAGCTACTTAGAATAACACGTTCGCATTTTGTGTTATAAATATGCGAAAACTTTATACTTTTATACAGACTGTTCTGTATTCGTACGTAGTTTGCTTTAGAATATTTCTTATTATAATGAGCACAATGTAGTAGAGTACAGACTATGGGTGTCTGTACTGGTACACAGAATGGCATATACGCATGCGAGCAAACTGTATACTTATACAGACTGCTCTGTGTACTTACGCAGTTTGCTCATGAATATTTGTTATTTTAATGAGCACAAAGTGATCGAGCACAGAGTATGGGTGTCTGTACTGGTATACAGTTTGGCAATACGCGTCCCTCTATCCATTTCAGCCAAAAATACTAAATGTACAGATAAAATATTTTTACTGTTTTATTATAGATTTACTACGGTACGGTATACGAGTATTTAATTAAACATCATAAATTAATGATTAAAAAGACTGGACAGGAGACTTTCTTTTTATTTTTGTGGAAAATCTGGGTATTTATGAGTTACTTGCAAGCTCTGCTCCGCAACTTGGCTTTCATGGGAATTTCTAGACTTTCTCATAAATCATATCATACAAAAAATATTTTTTTTAAATCTAACAAGTAGTTCTAGAAATAATAACCAGCCAAGCGCGAGTCAGAATTGAGACATCAAAATTTTTATTTATTGTAGTGCCCTACCAGGATCCATGAGATGCTTTATATTCTCTGTATTGTGTGATCTATGTACTTAAAACCTTGGAAGCAATAATAAATAAATTGAAATTGAGTTGGACTCGTACACCGAGGGTTCCGTACAAAAGTTTATAGCTGTCAAGACCTCAAGACCCTTTTTTATCAATGCGTAGAGATATCAAGCAGTTTATATCAAATTCTTGAATCTACAGACAAGAGACCGAAGTGCAGATGGACAACAAAGTGATCCTATAATGGCTCGTTTTTTCCTTTTAAGACACGGAACCCTATAAATGATTGAGCTTTATAATTTTAGTATAGACTAGCTTTCGCCCGCGGCTTTGCCCGCGTGAAATTTCCACGGGAACCGTGCCTTTTTCCGAGATGAACGGTACCCTATGTCCTTCTCTGTACTTCTAACCATGTGTATGCGAAATTTCAGGACGATTGGTTTAGTAGATAAAGCGTGAAGAGGTAACAAACAAACTCACTTTCACATCCTAATATTATAAATGCGAAAGTGAGTTTGTTTGTTTGTTTGTTTGTTACCTCTTCACGCTTTATCTTCTGAACCAATCTTCCTGAAATTTCGCATACACATAGCTGGAAGTACGGAAAAGGACATAGGGTATCTTTCATCCCGGGAAAAAGCACTGTTCCCGTGGGAAATTCACGCGGGCGAAGCCGCGGGCGAAAGCTTGTTTATAATATTAGTTAGGATTAGGATTACCGAGAAAGGCACAGAAAAACTGAGGATGGCCGCGCAAGGTTGCGATTGAAAGTGAGCAAGTAAGTAAGCGTTATGTTATGTAACGTTTTGCAAACGGTAACTTTTGAGACGTGACGTCACATCTCACCTCCTTCGTACACGTACTTGTGTACTGAATTGACACACAAAGTAAAAAAAACCTGGACAAGTTTGACTTTAAGTCATACCATGAAATTCATTGAAATCACAACACAACAAGTTTATACAAAAACTAGCTTTTGCCCTCGGCTTCGCCCGCGTGAATTTCCTTCGGGAACAGTGCTTTTTCCCGGGATGAAACCCTATGTCCTTCTCAGTACTTCTATCTATGTGTATGCGAAATTTCAGGAAGATTGGTTTAGCCAGCCATAAAGCGTGAAGAGGTAACAAACAAACAAACAAGCTAATTATTAAAAATAAAAAACACGACTGACAAGTTTTTACTCGAAAAGTACATACAAACATATAAGTTATATACATTTTCGAAATCGCCTTTTAAAGCCCTTCACTTTGATACCCCACTCGATAAGATTGATCAAATTTTATATTTTTGGTCTGCTATTTATCTCATATATAATCCGCCATTTTGTTTTTATAATGACGTTATATAGCCTATGTCACGCGGAGGAATGCAAGGAATCTAAAAATACCTCTCCTATCAAAATCTGTTAAGCCGTTCAGGACTTATGGTGGAATAAAGAAACTTACATACATACATACATACATGAACCCTGAAAACATAATACTCCTTTTTTGGTCAGTCGTGTAATAAACAAACTCACTTTCGCATTTATAATATTAGTTTGGATTTAAATTTTGGTAGGAGCTTTGATTGTCGCAAGGGCAATCAATCTTAGTATATTAAATGCGTGATAAATGGGTGCCCTTTGTTTCGCTTAAAATTTTTGTCTCTAATTTCACTTCGCCGAACCTTATTGGCCTAAACATGTTATGCACAATTATTGTCTCGCCTAATTGATGTTTTTGCACAATAATAATTTAGCCTAATAATTATTAGATGCAATTTTTGAGTCTCTATTATTAGATGTTCTAAAATCGTTTGGCTTTTAATTTTTTACACGTAACGATATCCTCGTATAAATTTGTTTGAGACAATTATTACTTACTGTAATAATCACTTCTTATAATTATAACTAATTGAATATTAGTAAATTTAATTATTACTAAGTATTAGCTATTTCTCACCGGCATGGGTACTGTGACATGTCTATCACAACAGTGCCGGAGATAAGAACAGTCCAGTCTGTTGTCAATCATTTTCAGAATGATGTTAGTAATGCACTACTAATAATAATTCCTAAAAATCTTGATAAGTCACAGATCCGACTTAGAGCACCCCGACTCCACGTGGCTCAAGTTTGCCCTATACTAGAGTGTTATTCCTTCGCGCGGAACCAGAAGCTCGCGAAGGAGGTCCTGAGAGAAATGAGGGCACGAGGCCGAACCGCAGCGAGGGGGGGAGGTGGCGAGCGAAGCGAGCCGGCGACCTCTCGAGCGTAGCGAGGTCGAGTGCACGAATGAATCGAAGGGCCGACGGAGCGAGTCTTCTGGTGGAGCCACCCAGAAATACTTGCATGCTGCATGCTTGCTTGCTTGCTGCATGCCTGCTTGCATGCTGCATGCTTGCTTGCATGCTGCATGCTGCATGCTGCATGCTGCATGCTGCATGCTGAATGCTGCATGCTGCATGCTGCATGCTTGCTTGCATGCGGCATGCTTGCTTGCATGCTGCACGCTTTAGTTCCTAATGCCTAATGTAACTTTCTTTTACTTCTCGACATTTATCAAACACAAATCCATCAATGTTTAATTTTAGTCCCCCCCCCTATTAGATTTAAATACTTTGTAATAATTATCAGAAATTATTATAACAGAAATAATTAGGTGTTACAATTTTGTGCTTAATTGCTTTGTACGAAATATTAATTAGTATTTGTGAATATTAGAAATAATCAATTATTAGGCCTAATGACTTATTTGAAAGTAAATATACGGCGATAAAAACTTAGGCGAATCAAAAATGGGCTAAACTAAATTAGAATTCATAATAATGTACGAAACAATGTTGTACTAAAAGTTTGTGCACCAAACTACATTAGGAGTACAAAAAATTAGGGGAAACAATAGAGACCCGTGATAAATATTTCATATCCCCCGCTGGGAGCCGATCCTGGGTGTACCATCAGAACATGCTTATCATAACAATGCATTGCTATTAGAACTGAAGCCACATGTTAAATTTCTCCGTGCAGTTTAGCCGCTAAGGAGTTCCCTCATTGGGAGCTGATTCTGGGTGCACCATTAGGTTATCATAGCAATGCATTTGTCCTTTTTTGAGAATAAAATATCTTTCAACCTATACATGGACTTTTACAATCTAGGAGGGAAGAGAAGCAGCTGGAACATTCTACGATTTTTCTCCTCTCTCAGATAAGTATGAACGCAAGTATTTACAAAAAAAAATAAAATCTTGTATCAAAGAAAACCCTCTTTTTATAGAGATTATGCACAAATGCATAATGTAGTGTTGTCGCGTAGTGTTGCATATAATTGTGCAAGTCTGGTCGATGGAGCGTGGGGTTCCTGCAGCGCCCCCTCGTTACCCGGTCAGTGCTGGTTGTGACCGGGAAGTGAAATGTAGACAATGTTGCAAAAGAGAAATAGTGGAGTCAGTAAAGAATTTTAACAAAAAGTCCTCAGGAACACCTCCGATTTTGATGATTTTTACAGGACTGACCAAAAAAAGGAGTGTTATGTTTTCAGGGTTTATGTATATATGTATGTAAGTTTCTTTATTCCACCATAAGTCCTGAACGGCTTATTAACAGATTTTGATTGAATTGTTAGGTATTGTTAGATTCCTTGCATTCCTCCGAGTGATATAGGCTATGTACTCGTAAGTTGTCAGTCGTGTGTATTTTATTTTTAAATAATTAGCACGTTTATTAATTTGTTTTTGAAACTTTCATAAACAAACTGCTTTCTAGTGCTTTATTCTCATAGGATTCTTCATTTCTTGCGATGAATTACGCTCCCGTGATAAATTCGGGGTCAAAAGAAAATTTCATCGAATTCGTTACAGCTACAGAAATCGGTTTTTTTAAAAGGTTTCAGCCTTTTTCATGTACCTTACCCCAGCAAAGAGTTCCACTATTCAGATCTCATAAATAAATTGGTTTATCGCGCTTATATATATATATATATTTGTGGGAAAATAGCAAAATTTGCGTGTACTCTATTTTCCCTCCCCCTCTTTAGTCGTATTCCTCATGACTGAGGGCAGTTATTATATGGAATGAAACACACACAACAACTATCTTGGCAATGTTAATGGAGTGGTTTGCCATTGCCTTCTCTATTTTACACACTATCTGATAATCATGAACCAGAGTGCAGATTCCTCATGATGTTTTCCTTCACCGGAAGCAAGCGGTGTACGATGAAAACTACCATACATGAGTCAGATTGGTATACAAACTCACATAGCACGGGCAGGATTTGATCCTGACTTTTGTAGCCACAGGCGGGCGCCCTACCACTCGGCCGCCACCACCACCCCTTTATAAATATTTTAGAAAAAGATTTTGCTGCCTGCAATAACCGTTACAATTTTTTTTTAAAGTACTTCCAATCTGTAACTAAATACACGCACGACTGATTGACTAACTGGTATTACCAAAATAAGAAATTGTAAAACCAAAATAATAGGCAAATCTTAAATATGTCTGTAAATCACCGAACAAAAGACATCAACGCGTCATATCACATGCGCAAGCGTCCCATAAGTCATAATATTTATTTACTCGAGCTCCCGCGCTATGGTGCAACCAGTAACAATAGAAATGACATGCAGCTCACGGACTATTACCACTATTACCAAAATGACAGGTTACATGGAGCCTACAAATCATAAGCAATGATTGTTTGGTTTGAACAACAAGACAGACAGTTGTCGCAATTCAAGGTTAGGATATGTCTAAGCCGGTCTTAGGAAATACTTTTTTTGAATATCTTATGTTGATATTAAATTCTTTTAAGCTTTTAGATTTTACAGAGTTCTTCCACTCACGAGTTTCCGCAGTATGAGAATTTCGAAATCAATATTTCTGAAACTTGGAAAAATTATTTCAGTTTAGGTCCGTAGATACTTACCGGACACTATCGGATACTGGATACTACACCGGAAAAAATAAATAGGAATCCCGAAATTCCCATCTGAGCAAGCCCCGGGGTTCTGCTAGTATTTTCAAATAAAAAACAGATGGACTTTTCACATTGTTGATAAAAATTCTGCTGCAAAAGTAGTTTCTGAATTGTACATGATTTGATTTCATCAAATTTATCATTATTTAGCTTTTGCCCATGGCTTCGCCCTCGTGAATTTCCCACGGGAACAGTGCTGAAAGGTACCCTATGTCCTTCTCAGTACTTCTGACTATGTGTATGCGAAATTTCAGGAAGATTGGTTCAGTAGATAAAGCGTGAAGAGGTAACAAACAAAAAAAAATAAAAATAAACAAACTCACTTTCGCATTTATAATATTAGTTAGGATAGGATTAAGATGAGATACCAATCTGCTTAAAGTGGCTCACACACGTGCGCCACAATTCGCAATTGTAAATGGTGCAACATCCCATTAATTGGCGCCCCCTTTCGCTGGGTTTTCCCCATCGCTTATGTAATGCGTTAACTGGAGTACTTGCGATTTCGTATATTACAACAATTGCATCAAATTGTTTATGGTTTGAAATAATTACGTTTTACGTTGGTAATTTTGTGATACACTCATTTTCCTTATAGAATTTTTACACGACTGACCGAAAAAGGAGTGTTAAGATTTCAGGGTTCATATAAGTTTGAACTTATGTTTGTATGCATGTGTAAGTACTGAACAGCTTAACAGATTTTGATGTAAAAGTTATTTCCAGATAACTTGCATTCCCCCGAGTGTGAGCTACAATTTCTTCAAATGCATATGAATACTTACTATAAAATTTAACTTTTACTTACCCACTGCTGGACAAAGGTCTCCCCATCACATTACAATCTTCTCTATTCACAGAAACAGGCCAAAACTACCCCTGTGTGTGGTGCACAAAGGCGCTAAGGCAATAGAGGCACCAATTGACGTGCCAGTTATTTTAGTATGGTTTCTTAGATGAATGGTACCCTATGTCCTTCTCAGTACTTCTAACTATGTGTGTGGTGTATGCGAAATTTCAAGAAGATTGGTTTAGTAGACAAAGCGTGAAGAGGTAACAAACAAATAAATAAACAAACTCACTTTCGCATTTGTAATATTAGTTAGGATTAGAACTAATATTGTTCGATGGTACGGAACCCTAACGTGTGTTAGTGTGAGTTCGACTCACACTTGACCGAATTTATTCTTCTTTGTTTTATCGTTGTGGGTTGCTGTGATTATGCATCTGGATTGTCTATGTCCTGCTGTATTTACACCAAATGATTTATCTATATACCACTATGCTAAAGATTGAGTCAATAAGTTCTGCCTAGACTATAGCCTAGTCTGGTCTAAGTAGTGACCCGGTTTCGCCTACAATATTGACTATCTCATGACTTGTTTCTGGCACAGAACCTTTGCTTTTTCCTTGTGTTGCGTTAGGCCTATTGCACCGCACAGCTGATCGGGGCATTCTTGTATGTACAGTTAACAAAACACGTACTTACGCAGATTCATTGAAATTTCATTCATTTTGATCACTCAAGAGCTTGCTTCAGTGCTTATCACTTATCACTTTCCACCCAAAGGTTGGCTGGAAGAAATTGCATTTGCGATAGCGCTCATTTATGTATTCACTTTTTATTACACGACTGACCAAAAAAGGAGTGTTATGTTTTCAGGGTTCATGTATGTATGTAATTTCTTTATTCCACCATAAGTCCTGAACGGCTTAACAGATTTTGATGTGAGAGGTATTGTTAGATTCCTTGCATAAGCCCGAATGACATAGGCTATGTAAGTTGTCAGTCGTGTTTTTTTATTTTTAAATAATTAGCTTGTTGTTAGTACTTTGTATGTTCTTTTCTATAAATGGTGCAATAAAATGTTGATCAATCTATATAAAATCTGGCCTATTTTAATAACAATCCTTGAAAATCCTTCCATCCTTGGCCTTTGAAATCTGAATTAATAAAGATCGTTGTCGTCGTCGCTGACTGTCTGATCTATTAGATAATCCAAAGCCAAATTACAATAGAAGCTTCGAGCAAGCAATTGCAACAACAAATATTTCCAAAGTTGACGATGACTTGGCATGTTTTGAATATAGATGATCAAATACTGCAAAGTCATGGTCCAAAGTCGATTTTGGAAATTAAATTAAGGTCTCTCGGCTACTCAATGTGCAGAGTCCAAATTGAGTAAGACCTTGCCAAATAACGTGGATTATTGGTCTCGCAACAAATGAATCATCGGTTGTATAATGTTTGTTGTGGAGAGTTGATGCTAGGTGCTACTGCATAATGCGAGGTAGTCACGCTGACGAATTTTTTGCAATAGTTACGTTTTGCAGCACTGACCATCAGAAGTTAAGGACGCCTTCATGTCGAAAGGTTCAAACCCTCTAACTCTCGATATTTTAGTCGTATTCCTCATGACTGAGGATCGTGGTCATTATATGGAATTAAACACACCACGACTATCTTGGCAATTTTAATGGAGTAGTTTGCCATTGCCTTCTCCATTTCACACACCAGTTGATAATCATCAACCAGAGTACAGGTTTCCTTACGATGTTTTCCTTCACCGGAAGCAAGTAGTGGGCGATGAACTCACATAGTCAGATTGGTATACAAACTCATGTAGCACGGGCAGGATTCGAATCTTGGACCTTTGCAGCCACAGGCGCGGACGCACTACCACTGGGCCGCCGCTTATGTATTTAGGTACCACATGCTTTTGGTGTAGGTAAAAATGAGGTGTGAAATGGTGAAGGCAATGACAAATCACATTGGTAAGAATAAGAAAGTTTTTTGAAATAAACTTTCTGGGTCGACCCTCACCAATGACGAATGAATTTTATCAATTAGCATCCTAAAACTATTTGTTAGTAGGTTACTGTAGTTTTAGGGTACTTATGATAAAATTATTACTATAAAATACTTTTCCCAATTAAACCATCTTTCATTAAGTACAGTAATTATATTTTATTTAATTAATTTTATTTCAAAATATTGAAAGAGTCGAAGAGCCTACAATTCTTCGATGAATGTATAGAAAAAATTGCACACGTTAGCCTGTGCGAAATAAGAAAAGATAACTCATGTCTCCTACCTTCGCATTTCATTAAGTTCTGACCCTTGACCGTGAGGACAATACTGTCATGTCGTAACGCCCAAAAACGCAAATCATATTCAGCGGTATAATACTGAGAATTTGTTAGAAAGTTTCACTGCATTGTTACCGGCAAACACACGTTTAAACCATTGTTCGCTTAAACGTGAGTCCTTTCTTATGATTGCGTAATTCGCAAATAAAAAGCGTTATTTGCAAAATTTATCTGATTCAAAATGAAGCTGTATTTTACATGCCAGAGAGAGATGTGCCTTGCCATCGCTCTAGCCCTCAGAGCAATGATTAGAGACACTCTAGCCCTCAGAGCAAGCTCTAGCCAATTTGTGATTTGTCTTTTATTGGTCGAGTCATAGAATAAACAGGGGACAGTACTGTCTTATGGTCTAGGCATTGAGTCTAGGTTGCATTTATTGCAGTTTTTTTTTATTTGATTGTACCTAGGTATGTTCTTATCTACCAACATAGATTTGGAAGCGGTCTACAGCGCGCGGACCTGTGATTAATCTATATCTACCAAATTTCACTTCTTATAATTGAGAAGCAAAATCAGAGATGTTCTGAATTGCCTTTTTTTCTCAGCAGGGGCTTAAATAATATTATCAAACGGAAGTAGATTACCTACATTATTACTAAACTAGCGACACGCTACTGCTTCGCACAGACATACAGTGCATAGTCCGCCACAGTCCTTGTGCCCCCCCCCCCTCCCCCCGAAAAGAATCCTGGTTCCGCCGTTGCAGACATGTATTATACCATACCATACCTAAAACCTGCCAGAAAGAAATTAACTATAGATAGTGAACACCACATCAAACTTAGTATTTCGTAGTAAAACCGGCGCAGGACCTACAGAGAATGTGCAAGCTATTGTCGATTACTGGGCAAATTAATGTAATAAAATAAATACAGTGAAACGTTGTAACCTTGGAGGCCCATTATGGATTAAAGGGTTGCATAAGACCGAGAAGCTTGGCGTGCATTAGAGGAGGCTTATGTCCTGCAGTGGATTAATTAAGCTGCAAAAGAAGAAGAAGAAGTACTAATGTACTTTGTTTGTAATAAAATCTATGTTGTTTTGTCCGTTCGCCGCCGTAATATTCTAGCGCGTGCGGTAGTTTCATATTAGTAGCGTCGTCGCCCGCTCGGCCGGCGTCGGCAGTCGCGAGCGACCATTTTGAATTCAGTATTGTTTGGACATCGCGCGGGGAGGCCGCGCCGCATGAAATTGCTCGCGTGAATGGCATGGCGGACGGCCGCCATTTGTCCAGGGCGATATCGGTTTGATTTTAATACGCGGAGCGGTCTCGCGTCTTTTGCTTGTTGTTTGGTTTGAGTGATAATTGTGAGTTTCCTGTTTGTTAAATAACTGTTGAACTTTGTGTTTGTGTACCCGTCATGGTGACTTTTTCTTGTGAGAGGTGAAACGTGGCTGGCTGTTCACATCTGGCTGTTCCCGAGTGAAACTACGGGAAGAAATCTATTTGTTTGTCCTGGGGAATTGAGATCTCAAGGGTTAGGTAGGGTGATTAGGAATTCCCCCTTCCCGAAGACACTCAAGTTTGGATCCGAAGAGAAAGAGGATTTAATTTGGTAAGTGTTCAATTGTAGTTAATTTATAGGTTAGGTTATCATATAGGGCCCTGTAGCTCCCTTCATAAGCTACGGTGGTAGCAGACTGCGTTAAGTTAGTTAGGTTTTGGTCGGGCAAACGTGGTGCCGCGTGGAGATTTTTTCCCGCTACTTATTTTTACCGGTGGTTTTTTCCCGGTGAAGTTCCGGTACAAAATTCTTCCCGCCGCTTCGTTTGTCCGGATTCTCTCTGCCACATTTTCTGGCAGCAGAGCGTAGTTGCTCTGCACATTTTCTGGTAGCAGAGCGTAGTTTATCTACCCTCTATTTGTTCGTTTGTAAAAAATAATTAATTGTTTGTAAAAATTATTAGATTTTTCTTAGTTTGTTTGTATAAGAATATTTGTAACCTTTTTTGTATTTGTTTGCGGTTTGTACCGTGCGTTCCGGGTTTGTGCTATTCTCATACCTACCGCGGTTCTTCGTGTAGTTGCTTGATTTTGTTGTTTTTTATTTACCTTTTGTTATTTTTTGTTTGTGACTTGACGCGATGGCGAAGGCCTCCAATGCTAGGGCGACACTCGCCAACGAATTGAGATGGTTTGTGACGGCCGGAGGACTCCTGTCCCGGAAGGACAGGGAGGGCGCCATACTGCTAAGAGCGGATCACCTCCACTCACGATTGATTAGCGCGGAAGCGGCCATGGCGGCGCTTACCGAAGCCGATCTTACCCCGGAGGCCTACGCAGGTCACATGGCGGACATGGACCAGATCCTGAGTCTGCACGATGATATCGCGGAGGCGGTGACCGCAATAAGGGCGAGACAGGCTGGCGGACCAGCCCTCGCACACCTGTTAGACAGGAAGGACCAGCGGTTACTGGTCGGCTCCCCACCCTTCAGCTGTCCCACTTTGGGGGTAGGATGGAGGAGTGGGTAGCATATAAAAATATGTTTGAGTCCCTGGTCGTAGCACGACAGGATTTGTCGAAGGCCCAGAAGATGGCCTACCTCCTCTCCACTCTTGAGGATGAAGCGCGGTCGCTCATCCAGCACCTCCGGGTGGAGGACGACCAGTACGATACGGCTTGGGAGTTATTGAACTCCCGCTACCAAAACTTACGTTTGTTAGCGGATGCGCACGCCGCACAGTTGATGGCCCTGCCCAAGGTGGCCAACAGGGCACAGTTGCGCCTGCAGTTGCTCACGCCCGTTACAGTGGCCTGTAACGCGCTCCGCACACTGGGGCTGCCGGTGGACCAATGGTCCTTTTTGCTGGTGCACATTGTATTGGGCAAATTGCCCAATGACATCCGCTCGCGGTTTGAGCGCGAAAATGCGGAGCGGGATAGCACCACCCTACCAACATTCACTGACTTGGTGAAGTTTTTGGAGTTTGAGGCACGGGCCGCTGAGAATACCATGACGGACTCAGCGCCATCCAGAGCGCCTGAACGTAGGCCTTTGGAACCCTCATGGAGAGGTAAGCCCCAACAGGGACGGCAACCGCCACCGCGTGGAGCTGGTGTGCGGGTTGCACACACGGCAGCAGTCGCGGGGGACGCGGACTGCCTTCAATGTGGCCTGATGGGCCACAGCCTGCTGCAATGCAGGGACTGGCAGAGACTGCCAGTACAAGATAGGCGCCGCATGGCAAAGCGGCATGAACTATGCTTTTACTGTTTGGGCAGTCACTATGCACGTGACTGTCCCAGGGCCATACCATGCAGTGCATGCCGTGGGCTGCACCACGCGATGCTCTGCATGAACCGGAACGGGGATGGCCCCCGGTTGTTGAGGCAGGGGTCCCCTATGGGCGGGGGCGCTCCTGCGCGAAGCCCTCCACCATCGGACGGAGGACGCGGCTTCGCTCGTCGCACCCCCCCTCGGGAGGGGGGTCGCGTACCTGCGCGGGTCTTGGCGGACCGGGACCACGCGCCCCAAGGTCATGGCCAGTATGTAGCTGGCCAGGCCCCGGATAGGGCCCCCATGGGCGGGGGCCCTAGACCGGACGTGAGAGTGGGGACACCCCCCTCCACGCGGGTTGCCAATACCCAACACATGCAGCCGCAGCGGTTTTCTCCGCCGCTGCACGAGTACCCACGACTGGAGTACCACCCGCCGTACCATATGTATGGCCGGGCCGCGGGTTATGCCCCCCCTCAGATGGGGATGTGCACTCGCCCGCCATATTATCCGGGTCAGTGGCGCGCCCCTGGTTTGGAGAGAGTGGGGAGCCCGTAACTAGCTTGCTCCCTTGCTGGGACAGAGCCGCGGACGGTTCTGCTCCCCACCGCGGTGGTCCGCGTATGGGGTCGTGGGGGAGAAGCCATTAATTTGAGAGCTCTGTTGGACTCAGGGGCTCAAAGCAGTTTGGTTACCACTCGAGTGGCACGCCAGTTAGGTTTAGTCGTGGAAGACTCGCCTGTGCCACTTCTTGGAGTTGGTGGCATACAAGTGAAGTGTCTGACGGGCCAGACACTTGTCACCTTTTCTTCGCTGAAGTCCTCCACAATGAGGATCACGACTTCGGCTATGGTAATGGATACCATTGCGGGTTGGCACCCCTCGACAGACATACCGCCGGGTGTGTTGTCTTTGGTTTCGGGTCTGGATTTGGCCGACCCCTTTGTCTTTCATCCCGGCCCAGTGGACTTGCTCCTGGGCTCGGACGTATTGGGTTGGATTTTGTTGGGTACACAGAAGGCTCTGGGTTCGTCTTCACTGATGGCAGTGTCTACGATTTTTGGTTTTGCCCTGATGGGCCCTGTGTTTGATAATGGCACCGCGGAGGAGCCACCGGTTGTCGCATCTGCGTCCTTGGCCAAGACCATGCAAAGGTTTTGGGAGGTGGAGGAGCCACCTATGAGTTCCAGGATGGATCCGGAACACGCTGAGTGCGAAGCCCTTTTTCGATCGACCACGGAGAGGTTGCCCTCCGGTCGGTTTGTAACTAGGTTACCCTTTGTTGCCTCTCGTCCTAGCCTAGGGCAAAGTAGGGCGCTTGCGGAGAAACGACTGCTGTCCATGGAGCGACGTATGCAGCGTGACCACGTACTTCGCGATAAATATATTGAATTTATGCGCGAGTACGAGGATTTGGGTCACATGTCTCCGGCTCGAGTTGATTGGAGCTCAACTGAGCATTATTTTTTGCCCCACCACGCGGTGGTGAAGGCCTCAACGGGCAAGTTGCGGACTGTCTTTGATGGGTCCGCACCCACTTCGAACGGGGTTTCGTTGAATCTGTGTTTGCATTCGGGTCCCAAATTGCATAGGGACATAATTGACATCATCTTGAACTTTAGAAGACATCAAGTGGTTTTTGGTGCGGACATCCGGATGATGTTCCGCCAGACAGTCATACATCCTGAGGACAGGCGATTCCAGTTGATACTCTGGCGTGAGCGCCCTGAGGATCCTGTGACGGTGTATGAACTCAACACAAACACGTATGGTTTGAAATCTAGTCCCTATATCGCCATCAGATCATTGCTTGAATTGGCAGAGCGGGAACGGATCCGCTTTCCCCGTGGGGCTTCCGTGCTGTCACGTGACTTGTATGTTGATGACGTGTGCACCGGAGCCCAAAGTATTGAGGAGGCCCTCCTACTGCGGGATGAATTGATTGAAATATTGAAGACAGGTGGCTACGAGCTACGTAAGTGGTTGTCTAATGAGCCTAAAGTTCTAGAAGGGATCCCGGAGGATCACCAACAGAACCCTCACCTGTTTGAGGATGTGGATGATCCCAACAGGATAGCGGTGCTGGGCATGCAGTACCAGCCGCTAACCGATATTTTCACATTCCAAGTGGACTTGGAAATACCAAAAGTCTGGACTAAGAGAACGGTGTTGTCCGTAATAGCTCGTATGTTTGATCCAAGCGGTTGGATCAGTCCAGTGATATTCTCTGCTAAGTGTCTTCTTCAGAGACTTTGGACTTTGGGCGTCTCGTGGGACGAGCCGCTGTTTGGCTCTCCATTGGATGATTGGCTCGAGTTGTTTTCATCGATTAAGGAAGTCAATCGGATTGCCTTGCCTCGTCGAATATTGCCACCCGGGAAATATCGAGCCAGCCTGCATGGCTTTTGTGACGCGTCGGAGCGAGGCTACGCCGCGTCAGTCTATATGCGGACAGTTGACGCCGATGGCCGGGTCAATGTCTCGCTTTTGTTAGGGAAGAGCAAGGTCGCCCCCATCAGGACTAGGCTGACTATTCCCAAGCTTGAGTTGAGTGGAGCTCACCTTCTCTCTAAATTGTTGCATCACGTTGCCAGTGAGCTGGCGGCCACGGTCGAGATACGAGACATCTTCGCCTGGTCGGATAGCCAGGTCGCGCTTGCATGGTTGCGCGCGGCCCCACATACCTTGGAGGTTTTTGTGGGAAATCGGGTTTCCCAAATCCAGAATATCGGAATTGATATAACATGGAGACATGTGCCGGGAGAGCTTAACCCAGCGGACTGTGCCTCCCGAGGTTGTACGGCACCAGAATTGGTGTCACACCCGCTCTGGTGGGGTCCAGAGTGGCTGATGGGATCAGAAACTTCTTGGCCTGTCTGTCAGACAGATGTTACTTCTTTGAGTTTGACTGGGCTCCGTGTACATGCTGTAGTCGCTGAGACGACGTCGGAGCCGGATTGGCTACTTGCTCGGTATAGCAGCTTGGATAAGCTTCTGGGTGTCACCAGTTGGATTAAGCGTTTCATACATAATTGTAGAAACCCACAGGCAAAGCGGTTGGAGCCGATTGCAGGTGCAGAAGAGCGCCGGAGCGCATTGTTGCATTGGGTCCGTGTCGTGCAGACCGGACGGTTTGAGTCAGAGCTTCGTATTTTGCGCGACGGACGCGCTAAGTTGAAGGGCGCGGTCGCTCGTTTGAACCCGTACATCGACTCGGATGGGCTTCTTCGGGTTGGAGGCAGGCTCCGGAAGGCGGATCTTCCATATGAGACTCGCCATCCTCTGTTGTTGCCCAAGGGCGGACCCTTGGTGCAGCTTTTGGTGTCTGATCGACACATTCGTACCGCCCATGCTGGGTGCAATGCTTTGTTGGCTATTTTGCAACGCGAATTTTGGATTTTGTCTGCCCGAAGAGCAATCCGTAGTGTCCTGTTTCGATGTATTGCATGTTATAGGTTGAAGGCATCCACGATGCAACCACAGATGGGTGATTTGCCCGCTGATCGAATCCGACCTTCGAGGCCGTTTGACGGCGTTGGAACCGATTTTGCCGGTCCCTTTTCGATCAAGGCTTCTCCCTTTCGTAATGCCCGTATTGTGAAGGGCTATTTGTGTGTATTTGTTTGTTTGGCCACCAAGGCTGTCCATTTGGAGGTGGTATCGGCTCTGACTACGGAGGCCTTCGTCGCCGCGTTGGATCGCTTTGTTTCGCGTCGAGGTCTACCTTCCCTTATTAGGTCTGATAATGGCACAAACTATAAGGGAACTGTAAATTATCTTGAGGATGTCTCTGTGTTTATTGATAAAAATTGTACTAGTTTAAGTCAAATTGCTGCCCAAAGGGGAATAACCTGGAAGTTTAGTCCCCCAAGTTGCCCCCATTGGGGAGGGATTTTTGAAGCGGCTGTGAAATCCGCAAAGACCCACCTCCGCCGCATTATCGGAGAAACGGCTCTAACTTTTGAAGAGCTGGCCACAGTGTTTTGTAAAGTTGAGGCGGTCCTCAACTCTCGTCCTCTCTGTCCGCTATCTCCAGATCCAAATGACTTGGAAGCTCTCACCCCTGGTCATTTTTTGGTGGGAGGGCCGTTGAATGCCCTGCCCGAATACCCGTGGAAGGATGAACGCGTATATCGGTTGTCGCGTTTTCAAATGTTGCAGCAAATGAGCCAGGACTTTTGGCGTCGCTGGTCGCTTGAATATTTGCATTTGCTGCAGCAAAGAGTGAAGTGGACAGACAGGACTGAGCCTCCCAGGGAGGGTGATTTAGTATTGTTAAAAGAGGCAAATTTGCCCTCATTGCTTTGGCGACGAGCTCGCATATTACGTTTGATTCTTGGCGGAGATGGCACTCCGCGTGTGGCTGAGGTGTTGGTCGACGGTTCGATTTTGAGGAGAGCTGTGACCTCTCTCGCCCGCCTTCCCGTAGAGTAAGCTAGCGGTCTGCTTCTCAGACCGGGACGGGGGATGTTTGTAATAAAATCTATGTTGTTTTGTCCGTTCGCCGCCGTAATATTCTAGCGCGTGCGGTAGTTTCATATTAGTAGCGTCGTCGCCCGCTCGGCCGGCGTCGGCAGTCGCGAGCGACCATTTTGAATTCAGTATTGTTTGGACATCGCGCGGGGAGGCCGCGCCGCATGAAATTGCTCGCGTGAATGGCATGGCGGACGGCCGCCATTTGTCCAGGGCGATATCGGTTTGATTTTAATACGCGGAGCGGTCTCGCGTCTTTTGCTTGTTGTTTGGTTTGAGTGATAATTGTGAGTTTCCTGTTTGTTAAATAACTGTTGAACTTTGTGTTTGTGTACCCGTCATGGTGACTTTTTCTTGTGAGAGGTGAAACGTGGCTGGCTGTTCACATCTGGCTGTTCCCGAGTGAAACTACGGGAAGAAATCTATTTGTTTGTCCTGGGGAATTGAGATCTCAAGGGTTAGGTAGGGTGATTAGGAATTCCCCCTTCCCGAAGACACTCAAGTTTGGATCCGAAGAGAAAGAGGATTTAATTTGGTAAGTGTTCAATTGTAGTTAATTTATAGGTTAGGTTATCATATAGGGCCCTGTAGCTCCCTTCATAAGCTACGGTGGTAGCAGACTGCGTTAAGTTAGTTAGGTTTTGGTCGGGCAAACGTGGTGCCGCGTGGAGATTTTTTCCCGCTACTTATTTTTACCGGTGGTTTTTTCCCGGTGAAGTTCCGGTACAAAATTCTTCCCGCCGCTTCGTTTGTCCGGATTCTCTCTGCCACATTTTCTGGCAGCAGAGCGTAGTTGCTCTGCACATACTTAGTAAGAATCGACACGAAGAAAAAGATATTTTTATAAGTACCGACTTTACTAGTTGATCTAATAGTAGGTAGTAACTTCAGTATTAACAAACACAAACTTTCAAAAGCATTCCATTTTAATGACTCATTTAGTTGATTAGAATAGAATCTGCATGCACTTTCAGGATTGCGTCTTCTCATTCCATTCTAATGATGAAATGTGATCGATCCAAACCGATGTCATGACATGACTGTACTATGATGGTAAGTATCATCGGCCTAGGAATTCCCGGAATGGACAACATTACTGTACCTAATCATAATACACTTTACATAACCAAGGTAACAATAATAAATATCGTAAGTGAGCAGACTCAACAAATTTAATGTACAAGCTTGAATAAACGTAAAGTCATTCTGGATTATATTGTTTCGGATTCGGACTACAAAGAACTTTATTTTTGGGTAGAGTTGTCTTTGACCTTAGCCTAGTCTGGATTAAAAAATATATTGTCACTTCACTTTCTGCTGTCAATGTCCATCCATATCCAATCTAAAAAAAACCGCGATTAGCGGGCGCGGGCAATAAAAAAAAGATAAACAAACACTGGTGACTGGTGTAAACTGTGTATTTAATAACTTTAATATTGTAATAAATACAAATTGAGAGTTCAACTGGACATTTTTACAATACAAGATATAATATATTTGTATTTGAAACATTACTTATATAAAGTGTCGCAGTGTCCTACATTTTCACGTTCAGTTTATCGATTTTTCTCAAATCTGTGCTCTTCAGCTTCAGGTACAGATTTCGCTATCAAACCTAAATATTAACTACTTACCAATTATTAAATTACTTTTCGAAGTACGTACTGTTATAAATGAATAATAAATGGGCCCTTAATTTATTCAAATCCCAAAAACATTTTTACAGGTTGAAGTAAGGTTAGGTACGGTATGGCTAAACAAGTTGCAGATGTTCAGATACACGCCTCTGACTCACAGAATCCACTGGAGGATGATAATCTCGACGTCAGTGTTGATCTTATTGATGAAGGGCTATATTTAGGTAAATGTTTTTCTTATTAGAAATTACAACTTTTTATTTTCAGTACTTTTCATTTCTTCAGTATTGTTTCTCTTTAAACAAAATGTATTTCCTTCCTCCGTTTCAGCCAAGGCTTCATTCACCCTCAGTTTCAGACTTTCATAATCAATGAGTGCTGGAGGATATTAATAATTTTGAATATCCTCCAGCACTCATCCATGTAACATCATTTTACCTTTTTGTCTTACATTGTCTTTGAAGATAAAAATTTAATTATTCATTAGTCTCAGTTGAGGGCTGTAGTTTATTTATTCATTTAAAATTTTATTGCACAAAATTACAAAAATTATGTAAGTACAAATGGTGGATTTAAAGCCTCGCCATTCTCTACCAGTCAACCATTAGACCAAACAGTAAGGTGGTGCAATAAAGTACAATGAAAAGTTGTTGTTGATATCAATCAATCAATTTAAGAACTTCGTTCTTGTCGGTGGAGTATTATAGACATAGACAGACAATAATCTTGGTTTCAATCTAAGTGGTAAATAAAAGAATGTTTTTCAGGTAACTTAGCATGCGCAAGGGACTACAAAACCCTAGAAAAGTTGCAGATCACTCACGTCTTGACTATAGATGTGGTTCCACTGCCTCGGAGCATCCTGGACAGAGGCAACCTCACATTCAAATATATCAAATGTAGGTTAAGTTTATAATTAAAAAATTTTTTTTTTTTGACACTAGTAGTCTGCCAGCTTTATTTGCACTATTTTGATTTTTGTTTATTAGTGTGGGGCTCCAATGAGAATCTGGGACAAAAAGTGGCTTATGTGTTTTTCCAGGTTCTACCTGTGCGCCTTTCACTAAAATCCATCTAGTAATTTTTGCCTGGTTATGTTATTAAAATCCATAAACATTATATTAGTAAGATAATGTTCCTTTATAACGTTCTTAACTATACGTACTTACATTACATTTTTAGTGGCTGATGTACCCAAGGAGGACCTGATAAGTCAACTGCCGGAGACAAACGAGTTTATCAAGGAAGCCATAGCTGATAATGGTGTAGTGCTTGTACATTGGTAAGTGATATTTTACCAGGTTTTTATGTTGGTTTACCTATCAAATTATCTTCAAAGTCAAAGTCAAAATTCTTTATTGAAACTGGGCCTTCAAAGAGGGCTCTTTTTCACGTCGAAAATAATTATTTAATCAATATATTATGTCTCAAAGCTACAAACTACTAGCATTTCGGAACAACCATTGCTGAGAACAAATGCTGAAAGAAACTCATCAAACAGTCTTGGTCGCCTAACATGCCAGAGAGGCTATTTATTAATATAGAGCTATCTTCAAATCAGAGGCGTACCCATCGCCACGAATTAGTGGCGTACCCCTTGGGCGTAGTTACTGCAACAACAAGTTGTCTATAAAATAAGTATTGTCTATATCTATGCTTGTTTGAATTCTATTTTAGTTACTTCGGCGTGTCCCGCTCAGCGGCAGTCGTAGTAGCCTATATCATGGAGAAATACCGCCTGTGTTACGAGGAAGCTTTCGAGCTGGTGAAGAGCAAGCGGCGGTTCATCCACCCTAACATGGGCTTCCAGGCGCAGCTCAAACTGTTTGGACACATGAGCTACCGGCTTAATAAGGATGACCCGAGGTTCAAGCAGTTTCGCCTCAAAATGGCGGGGCAGAAGCTGAAACAAGGTACCTAACAACTCTCTCATTGAAGGACAGCTTTACATACATATTATCACACCTTTTTCCCGTGGGGGTAGGCAAAGACTAGCCGTTTCCATTTGCTATGATTCTTACAGATCTCTCTTGCTTTCTCTACACTCTTCATACCAGCTTTAAAAATATATTAATGGGATTTGTTGGTATACTAGCTGTGCCCTGCGGTGTGTGGGAATATCGGGATTCTGGATAGCCTACAGCCATCCTCATAAATGTGGCTAATGAGGCTCTGTATCAAGTAAAGAAAAAAAAACAAATTTTCCTTCCAGTGAAAATCCTGCCCCAGCAGTTCGCAGACCTGGTGAAGCCTGACCCGGGGCTGGTGCGCGAGCGGCCCGACCCCATCGTGTACCGCTGCAAGAAGTGTCGCCGCATCGTGGCGGGGCAAACTAACATCATACCGCATGTACCCAAGCAGGTACAGTCTCTAAAAAATTATAAATAAAAGACTTATTTTCAGACGACTAAGATCCATGTGATCTAAAGTAGATTCTACCCCAGTAGATAGATA